>WEIB01000412.1:0-39257 GCA_015476505.1 Urochloa ruziziensis
GCTGGGTACCTTTGTAAGCTTGTTCTGTATGAGACGTGTCTCCCGGACCGCAAGCCGACCTAAACGAACAGGGCACGGACGTCCACTTGAACCACCCCGCTAACAGCTCACCGACACGTCCATGGCTCGCGGGCCCCTCATGGGTAGCATGGAACTGTGTCCCCCCTCCTCCCGTGACGGGGCGACGAGGGTCGAAACTCATGATCAAAGGCCTCGCGAAATTGGCCAAGTCAGGGTTCGGTCCATAAGGGACGACCCATGATGGCTCGAAGCAATACAAACCTGGAGTCTAAGGGCGAGAACAAGACTTGGACGATGCAATTCACTCCTCCAAGGCCTCGGGGCTACACCCCGCGGTGCGCTAGCGCGCCCCCACGGAAAGTTCTGCGAAGGGACCTCGAAGCACCCAAAACTCAGTAAGAACTCTAACCCATGCAGGTCTGACACCCATCAACTGCAGGCCTCGGGGGCTACTGTCGGTGCCAATCCTGGGAGAGGCCCTAAAACAACGATAATCACCAACTAAACCGCCGGAACCAATTAACCGGGCGAAAAACAAGTGTGGAAGTCTTGATCCGCTGTCGAGCTCGAGGGTGTCCTGCACCCCTCGAGCGAGGCGGAACTCCGCCTCGCTCGAGACTCCTCGCTCGAGGCCCGGAGGCCGCTCTCGATGCCCAACTCCGCCTCGCTCGAGACCCCTCGCTCGAGGGCCCACTGACGGCTCACCTACCCATGGACAAGAGCATTAAATGGCTCTGCGCGGCCTGGGGCAAGGAAGTCAAGCAGCGAATCATTAGCCCATCCCCGGTCATCTCCGCCAACCCCTGACACCGTGCGGTCATTTCCGACACCGTGCGGTCATCACCTGACCCCCTGCGGTCATCCTCTACGTCGTGCAGCATGATGAACCTGTGTGGCGTCACGGGCCCGAGCGACGTGACAGCCCTGTACTGTCACGCTCCCCCGTTCTACCAACTCCGGTACGGGGACCCCTCGAACGAACAGGGGAAACCCTCGAACGGGCCCGCGGCCTGATGTACTTGATGATGACGACCCACGCCAGCCCATAAAATCAGGGGCACAAGGAGCGCACGTCATGTACAGGGAACGTCGCGTCTTGCGCCAGAACGCCATACGCCGGGGAGTCGCCTAATCCGACAACACAAGCCAAGACAAAAGTCACGCCCGAGGTCACGCCCCGTCGTACGCCGTCACTGTACTAAGTACTGTCCTTTTACTATTTGTAACTGCCCCTCTTTGAACTATAAAAGGAGGAGGCAGCCCCACGGAACGGGGGACGGGAGACACACTTATTCACACACTCACTACTTAGTTCACCCAAGAACACGACTCTCACTCGTTCTAAGGGACCTGGAGGCTCATCTTCCTCTCCCGCCAAGCTTGTAGCCCCCTACTACGAGCACCCCCGGTGCGAGGCAATACAAGTGCGCAAGCACGCCCTGCTGGACGTACGATCGGAAGATCGGAACCAGGATAAACCTCGTGTCACCGTATTGCCCTTGCATCGACCATCGAGAGACGGGACACAGCGCACTTTTCTGCAGGTGCTTGGACCCCCGCGCGGTTCCGGCACCGACATTATTATTTTATCTCACACTAGTAAGCCTCACTTTACAGTTTTGTACAGAGCCTCGGTTTATGCCGGCACGGCCCTGATTGTACTAGTGTGTGAATATATACGTTTATTGGGTGAATCAAGTGTATAAGATTTGGAAAAGGAGAGTGTTTAAAAGAAACCAATTTCATGCTAAACAATATTGTCTGCACATTGCCAGAGGTGCATCACTATTCATCTACTGCACGAGAAAGATGGAACTCTTTGCAGTTGCTTGCACATCGGGCATGAGATGTGAATCCCTTTTATTAATTATTTTGAGGCCACAGCTCAAAAGTTTTTCCCTTATAATAGAAAGGAAATATAGGCAGGATGTTACATTGTCCTCGATAAGTTGGTTATGTCACTGTATATTCATATGCACAACTAGTTGAGATTTTAGAACGATTTTTTACAAAAAAGCACGATGGAGTGATCTGATTGCTGCATGTATAATTAAATGGCTTTGGTCTGCGATTTGTTTTTTTTTTTTTTTGAGAATCTGCATTTTATTCGTCTGAAAGAACGGGCTAGGCTTCACCACGGGTTTGTCAGCAAATCAGGCCCAAGTCCAAACAAATCTCCTTTGGGCCAGGATTGCTCATTACAATCAGGCCATTGGGGGCCTTCTATGCTTCGCCAGATCTCAAATTCTCAATATTGTCGTCAGTCTCAGTGCCAACACCAGTGATGCCAAAACTCTACCTACCGTCACTGAAGCTCGAAAGGTCTTTCATTTTGCGAGGGACCCTTCCTCCGAGAAGAAGTGCTTTTCCATCGTCTTGGAAGATGAACGAACATCGAAGAGATGCGTCATTTCCATTTAACACTATTACCGTACATCGCATAGTACCCACCTAGCCTAGAATTGAATAGGACTAATTCCATACGCCTTTGATTGAATACAGCAGGGTAGATGGAAGAAATCTACCTACAAAAAACTCGCCGGAGCCTAGTTCTATTGTAATGCAGTTCTATAGTAGATTTTGGCAATAACAACAACGGCATGGTCATAAATTCGACATAAAATGATTTATTTAAAATTTAAATTATATATTAGTTTGATTCCCGAGAGTCCCACAATGTATATTTTAGTTCATTTGGAATTTAAGGTTTATGAGAGCCAATATTCATGGTTCTTAAATGCGATCTAGATTCACATACTATTAAAATGCAAATGTAGATTCTTAAACTTGTACTACCTCCTTCCGCAAATAGATGACGTTCAGACATTGAGCTTTTGCCTACAAACAGTTCAATCCTTTGGTCCGAAACGTCATATATTTCCGACCGGAGGGAGTATTTCATAAGAGGTAGCTCAACATATCTTTTAAAAAAAATCATAAGTTGCTCATATGACTTTGCATAGAGATAAAATTTATATAAAAATTGCAAACCTCAGTGAGATATACACGTTGCAGTTCGATAATTTTGGCATCAAGATGGCATCAAATGAAAAAAAGATATAAATTAAAAAACCATAGATCTAATAAAGCTCTCTAATTAAATATATAAATTTTATTTCAATTGGAGTTCATATAAAAATGATATTTTTTAGGATTCATATTGCAGAGAAGGGATATGCCGCCAATTAAATTAGCGGTAAGGAAAATTCTGCCAAATCATATCGCAATGAAGGGATATTTTGTTGGAATACCATTTCTATAAAACATGAAAATATAAAAAAAAATAAAAACTTTAGGGGTTTTTTTTAGTATCACACCGTACGGACGCAGACGCTCACAAACACGCACGCACACTCGCCCCTATGAACACACGCACGCAACCCTACCCCTATTAGCACCTTCGAAAGACCGAGCCAGCAAATCCTCGAGATTGACAAAGTCACCACTGACGTCTCGCTGTTGACAAAAACGTCGCCTATCACTTTACAAAATAACACCGGTTAATAAATCCTGAAATAAAAACTTCAGGTAGTCTGCAGGCATAGAACGTACGCTCAACAGCCCATGACGCAGGAGGAGCAGGCAGGGCATTCTGTTGGCAGGCACTTGAACAGAGGGACAAATTGGGCCCAAGTTCTCGTCGCCTGCCCAGGCCCAAATTGGATCAACCAGATCCCCTTCTTCCTTCGTGCTCAGGCGAGCAAGGCAGACCTCTCCAATGGCGGCTTTCCGATTGCTGCGATTCGAAGCGGAGGAGGAATTGTAGTGCGATTTGGACTCGGCCCCCACCCCTGAGCCCTCAGATAATAAATGATAAATCCACCAGCGGCGGCGCCGGCCGATGAGTTCCACTTCCACCAAAGCACAGATTTTTCCCGATCCCCTTTCGAGGTAGCAATAGCATAGGGTCAGGTTGAGCTCCTCGATCCACCACCCGCCGCACAATAATCCGCCGCCGGCGACGCTCGTGTCCGGCTCCGGGCGCACACCATGGCGACGGTGTACCCGGACTGGGCGGGCCTTCCCCAGGAGATGGTGGCGACGGTGATGGAGGCGCTGGGCATCCCAGACCTGCTCCGCGCCGGCGCCGTCTGCTCCTCCTGGCACGCCGCCTGCTCCGTCCGCCCGCCGCGTCCGCTTCCCCATCACGGACGCGTCCCCCTGCCTGCTCTACTCGGCCCGCGGCGACAACGACGGCGAAGACGACGCCGGCGCCGCCACGCTCTACAGCCCCTCCAGCGGCGCGGCGTTCAGGGTCCGCCTGCCGGACCCGCCGCTGCGCCGCCGCGCGCTGGTCGGGTCCGCGCACAGCTGGCTCGCCACCGCCGACGAGGAATCCAACCTCCACCTCGTCAACCCGCTCACCGGCGCACAGCTCGCGCTCCCGCACGTCACGACGCTCCACCACATTGAGAGCTCTCTTGACGAGCAGGGGAGTCTCATGTACGGCGTCCAGGAGAGCGAGGACCTCGACGACCCCGACGATCCGGTGCGGTACCCGGCAGAGAAGCTGCGCCTGTTCTTGTACTACAAGGTTGTCATGTCCTGCAGTCCCTCCAAGGGGAAGGACTGCATCGTCCTGCTCGTGCATCGGCCCGATGGCGAGATATCATTCGCCCGCATCGACGACGGTCAGTGGACTCAGATCACTGACCAAACTCTCAAATGGGTCAGCGGCTACCGCGACGCGCTCTACAACAAGAAGGATGGATTGTTCTATGTGCTAAGCTTTGACGGCTCTATGCTTACCTTGGATCTGAGCGACCCTTCTTCTCCGGTGGCAAAGGATATTCTGCCGCGAGCGATACCTTGGAATGATCCAATCAAAGATATTATGCTGACACCGTCGGGCGATCTCTTTCAGGTGTGGAGATTGAAAGAAATAAAGCAGTCAGCCACTCCTGTTGAGGTTTCAATGGGAGTTGCCCATGAGCTTGATGATCCGTACAAGGTATCTCGCATAACGGAATTTTTCGTCTACAAGGTTGATATTGATAAACAGGATCTTGTGAAGTTGTCAAGCATCGGAGAGCATGCTTTGTTTCTTGGGTATAATTCAGCAGTGTGCCTTCATACAAAGGATTTTCCAGAGTTGAACCCTGACTCTGCTTATGTGACTGATGGTTTTGATGAAGAAATGTGTGCCAATAAGCACAATTTTAGGGAGATTGGCATATGGGACTTCAAAACTGAGTCGTTACATGGCCTTGGTGAGGTCCAATCTCGCAATCCATGGCTTAATTGGCCGGCACCGATTTGGATTACACCATCTCTTCTTTAGGAGAAACAAATTATGTTGGAGATGTCCACAATGGTGGTATGTCAAGCTCCAATAACATTCTGTCAGAGATCCAATTACATCTTCCCTTCTGAAGAAGAGGAGCTCCAGTAACACCCTTTGTAGGGAAGATGCATTACAAAGATAACATCATTTTAGAAGTTCCCTGCCTCCCATATACTCTTATCCATTGGGCTCCCAGGCAAGCCCTGTTGTGCTTCCGATCCGATTCCGCATGCTTGTGAGGCAGAGGGTGATAGGGAACCTGTGGATTGGCCTCCGAGGCTCCGATGCAGTATGCTAGAGGCTAAGCTTGTCATGCTACACAAATTTTCAATGCAGCTCTACCCCCTACCGGCTGTCAGCCTTTGGATCCATCCAATTTCTGGTGCCCGTGGATGAATAGACAAGCATAAAGAGTAGCACGCGAGATTCGAGAACGAACTGTGGGCTATTGGGCCATAAGAAAGAGAAATGAAATAGCATTTCGGTCATATTTGAGCACAGGTTCAAGAAGAAACTATGTGCTATTGGGCCTTAAGGAAAAAAATGTAATAGCATTTTGGTCATATTCGGGGCGCAAAGCTCACACAGCACTTTGGTTCCATCCCATAATCTTATCCATTTAGCTTGTTTTAGCATATTTTGGACCCGATGCTGATCTTATCTTTACCTGTGCTAATGTGCCAAACGGAAAGTGTTTTCTCTACTTAGTGATAGCTCTACAGCACATGAAGCCATCGAGAAGCCCAGCCCAACTGTGAACCCTAACGGGCACAGGGGGAGGTGACAAGATGTAGAACAGGGCTGTGCTCGAACAAGGAGCAATAGTAATATGTGGTAGCACGTGGTAGGCCTTGGCAAGGAGGAGCAACGACAGCGTCCGAGCTTAGAAATGGAGAATTGAAACATACACACCGTTTGCTACAGCACAAATCATAAAGCATGAATAGTGCAATAAAGCTCAATTTTTTGAAAAAAAATATATATGAAATCTATCTCGCCAAATATAATGGCCCGGTCCAGATGGGCTTGGTTCTAACGCCCAGCCTAAGTTCAAACCTGTAAACAAAAATCAAGAAACAGTTTTTATTTCAAGGAAAGTAAAAAAAAAAATTATGCATTTGAAGGCACCATTTGAGCTGCGTCGATTGATCGGTCTCGGTAACATGTACAGTAGTTGTAGCAGTATGTACTGAGTACTGACCAATATTGGTACTGACTTGTGACGTTGCCACTTGCTAGCTAGTCCTGGCAGTCGACGAACTGGTAGCTGACGGTGAGCTGCCCGGTGACGACGCCATGGCCGTCGGTGTCAAGCTGGTTGAACACGAAGGGATCCAGCCCGAGCCCTCCAAACGAGCACTGATCCAGGATCCTCACCGTCGCCTGCGCCCCCGTGGCCGCGTTCGCCACAAGCAGGCACCGCCCGCAGGAGGCCCTGCCCCCGCGGCCCCGCCGGCCCGCAGAACGCCGCCCAGCCGTACCGCTGCCGCCACTCCAGAACGCCCGCACCGCCCACAGGTCCCAGAACGCCAGCGACGACTCGTACGAGTTCCGCACCGCCGTCACGCCACTCGCCTGCTGCGCGGCCGCGCCAGGGGCAGATGACACGCAGTGACGCAGGCCACCGCTAGCAGGGCCAGCGCGAGAGCCGCTGCCGCCGTCCTCGCGCTGGCAGTCTCCATGGACGGCGGCGCACACAAGGTGATCAGCGAGCGCGGCCGGCCAGTACTTAAAACTTGGAACATGGCATTGCCAAGTGCTACCGCTGTTCACAAAGCTGGTCCGCTGGTAGTTTGTCGTGCTGACTGGATAAGACCTGCGTACTAAATTGGGATCGAACTGTAGCCAGTGTGTTTCGTACTTTCGTTAGCATCGTCTCCATGCAAGTCGATAGGATCGAAAAGGTAAGTTGAGAAGAAGTGAAGACGGACTGCGTCTCATCGCGAAATAAAAAAAAGAAAGGGAGACCATGTCATTGGCAAGCCTAAGCTAGTACTGAGTGCCTGGGTATAACTGTTATCGGTATTGCACTTTTTCCAGTTGCATTTGGTGGCTGTCAGATATGGTTAGAATGATTGCTTTCGGAATTTAAAAACGCTTGTGAATTGGAAGTCGAAGCGGACATGCGCGTACGTGTGAAACCGAGAGGATCTTGTTCATCTTGCGATACAAGTTGAAACCGATCTGTTTTCTTCATCTTGCGAAGCAAGTTGAGCGCAATCTCTCTCTTCTCAGCTCCTTTGATTATAAATAAAGCTTCATGGGTCTCCTTTGTTCCTCACACTACATACACAACCATGGCGCAATGAATAGATCTGGTAGGCAGAAAGCTCTTGCTTTTTGACTCCATAGCCACACACACCTTCCTTTTCTGATCGCTAAGAGAATTCTCGTGATAGGTTTGGGTTTCTATCCCTTCTTCACTTTTCTTCAGTTTCTACCCCTTCTTTAGTTTTATCTTGGTCAATGATGTGATTGATCTTTGTGGTGTTTAATTCGATTGCTTTTTTCCCCTATAGGTAGGGTGTTCAGTGTGCATGAGCTTGTCAATTGGAACATTGCATCTATGAACTCTGATCTGTAATTAGAAATATCTTCTTAGGCTTTTGTTGATTTGGTAAATGACCCTCTAGCCTGCAGGTTGATTATGAAAATATTCAGGGACTTTTTTGAACAAATTCCGAGCGGTTGGAAGAAACAATCGCACTTTAATATTAGGTATAGATATAGATTACTCTAGATAGAGATATAGAAATTGATATACATATAGATATAGATTACTCTAGATAGAGATATAGAAATTGATATAGATATAGATATACACATAGATAGGTACCTCTTGGTGTCTCTTATATCACAGCCATCGGATTTCTCTTTTTGCGCTGTACAGTCTGCGTAAAAGAACTCTTAAGATTAAAATTTTTTAACTCTTAACAGTAGGAGGATTTATGTCAAAAATATTACCAAACTATCATCCCTTTTGCCCGTAGCAACATACAGATATATTTGCATTTATCTGCAGCATCAGAGCTGCAGGCACCACCTAATCAAGTACGGAGTATCAAGCTAACGACGACATATCTTCAGGGACGCTCTCGATCAGAAGCTATAAAACACGTACTAGGATCAGTTGACTCGATCTCTATTACTGTGAATCAGCCATCTGAGCCGCCGACGACGGGGACTGCTAGTAAGTGTCGTCGTTCCACTTGCACCACCATTGTCAGCTTCAAGACCACTGTCGTCATCGTCCTTGCCATAGCGGCCGTCGTCACGGCGCTACTCGTCTCCACTGGTAATAGTATCTTAATCTCTCTTTCATATTCATGTAAGGTATCTATTGGTCACATCTAATGAATTAATCTCTCTCCTATATATTTTGATCATAGAAAATATATCCCAAAAAATTCTTAGTTAATACAACTAACAAATTAGATCATTACTCCCTCCATTTCTATGTATAAGGCGTGGCACAGTATATCAAATTACACTTTAACCATTTATTTATCTTATATTATATTATTTATGATTACATATTTATTATCATTAGATAGTATATTAGATTGCAAAATAGCATAATTTTGTATTCCATCCAAAAATACTTTTCTCGAATGGCTGTAAAAATCGATTGCATGTCTTTTGTATTAAAAATGCTTAATTAGACCCATCACCATTTTTTGCTAAGGAGTTTAACAAGTTGCGATTGTGGGCAAAAACATAAGTAACACGGTTGAGTTCCAAAAACTTAATCAGCATTTTTTATTGTAGATATATTCGTGGTTGAGTTCCAAAAGAGAGACCTCCCACATGCCCATATACTCAATTTTCTTGACCTGTGCCCCAATGGGACTCAAACTATACCAAGAAGAAAACATGAAACATAGTTATTTTCCTTTTATAGTCATGTATCTCTAAAATAAAAAAGGTCAATTGTACTTATTAACAATAATAATTTTCAACCATAGTATGCACTACAATCTTAAATATGTAATGATTTTGCTCCCAAAATATAATGAACATTGCTCAATATGTAATAAAAAAATATGCAATCCTTATTTTGTTGACATGAGTATTAAGAAATCAACATGTAAGAAACCAAAATAATAATAATAATATATCATGGTTTAAATAATAACTAATAATATTTATGTCATACAAAGTACTAGCCCGTGTGGAGTACGGGTTGATGGACTAGTAGAACTAATTTCAACCGTCGGATCCTTCAAAATAAGTCCCTTTTTATTACATACGAATCCTTTTCAAACGATAGTATAAGTTACTATTGTGCACCATAAAAGACCTCAAAAAGTAATCACGTCGTCTCGATCTACAAGCACCAATGAATTCAACCATTGCATTTTTCGAGAAATAAACGGCATGAGTGTGTGGCCTGCCTTGAGCTATCTAGTAGTGCCCCTTTTGGAGGACAATGGATCAAATCCTGCCTTGCAGCTGCAGGTACCAATAATGTACCATCTAATCTAACTAGCTAATAATGATGCGTCTTTAGGAAAGACTACATATAAGAAAATAGGATTGATCATATCAGTTGACTCCATCTATCTATCTATCTATATAAGGGTTCATGTACAATGTGCTGAGACAGACAGACGCCGGCCATTATTGGAACAAATTAAGCCTTCGGAGGGAGGCGTGGACGATAGGGGCGACAAGTTTTTTCCGACCACCACCCACCATGGTCAGCTGCAAGACCACTGTCATCGTTCTCGCTATCGCGGCCCTCCTCGTCTCCACCCCCATGGGCACTGCTGAGTCTACTGACCATGACGGCGTGGGCTGCACACAGGAATCTCCGGTGGTGATGCCGTCTTCTTCGTGGCTTCCGGCACACGACGCGCCGCCGTGCAAGTACATGGGGTGGGGAACGCCGGTGGCGCAGTGCATAGACTGGTGCAATGACCAAGGCTTCAATGCCGGCGGACTCATCTTTGTCCTGTGCTGCTGTGGCAACAAGAAGAAGTAAACTCATTCTTTATGCTCTTGCTTGATTCCAACTAGTTAAAGACTAAGGCCATCTCTGGGGTGACATCGAATTTTTTTTCATCCGACTTGTCCCATATACTACATATACAAATAGAGGTCTTTTACAGTGCACAATGCTAGACTATACTAGTTGGAATATAAAGATATGACGGTCACGATTATTTGAGGAGTAATTGCATACTACTGAAAAATCTAGAAATTGTATATGTAGTATATGGGACTAGTATAGGTAGTATATGGGTAATATCAGTAATCGGTAAAGGATACAGTGACACCTCTGTAATATTTTGATGTCTAGGAAATCTTACTATTACTAATTGAAGACTTCTTTTAAAACCTCCACATGAAGCCATCTAGAAATTCTAGGTGGATGCTCCAAAAAAAAAACTCATGAAAGCCTTCATATGAAGCCACCTAGGAATCTTAGGTGGGCGCTCTAAAAAGAGAGAAATCCTAGAAATTCTAAAAAAAAAGAAAACTCAACCTTGTTTCTATAATTACCCCTATGCCATTATGAAGAATTTGAAAAATAATTATATTTTGTCTAAATTACCCACATATGCCACTATAAAAAAGTTAAATCTAATGGATTAGGTGATCACATCATACATAATGAATATCTTTATGCTTCAAATAAAATAAAAAAGTCATCTAACTATCTTGTCCTCCAGTCACGTATGACGCAACTACTTAATCTCTCTCCAATATTTAAATCACAAAAAGAATATATCATTATAGTATCTTTGGCTAATATAACTAACAAATAAACTAGATATTTACGTACGTGTTGAATAATCTGTCCCATATTTAAATCATAAAACAATCTATCGTAAAAGGTTTTTAGCTAATACAACTAACAAATTAAATATTCTTACATGTTTAGAAAAAGAGATGATACAAGCTCTAAGAAACAATGTGATCCACGAAGGGCCCCTACCGTGTATCCTAAAGTTTAAAATAAAAAAAATATATACTCCCTCCATCTCAAAATAAGTGAACATCTCACACTTCTTTGTATTATGCATGTACAGTGGAGATTCTTTTTTATTTTTAAACACATCAAGAAATTTTTAAAAAATCAAAACCAGAATACCATGTTTTCCGTAATTAGCCTAACTCTCTTTTTTGGAGAATAAATTAGCTATCTATATATAGATTATGATCGGCTCAAGTGAGCTACGAAATGCTGAAATAGTATTTTTATTGAAGACGTCCTATCCGGTTTTAGGAAACTGGTTAACTAGATGCTCGATGTTTTTAATTTTGATGGTCAACAATATGTGCACGAGAAAATCCAAATTTATTGTGTTGCGCACAAGCAAGTCCACAACAATTCTATTTGTTACAACATAAGTAGCAGGCATCATACGTACAATGCTATATATCTATTATCTTATTACGACGGAGTTAAAATAAGCCACCAAATTCACCAAAAGGGCCTAAAAATTCCACATTAATCTAAAAAAGAGAAAAATACAGGCCATTGAATTTTATGAAGATCTAACGGTCTATATTATTTTAATAAACTATATATTAATTAAAAGTTAAAAGGAGCTACCAGATTCATCGAGAGGGCCTAGAAAATCCCACGTTAATCTAAAAAAGAGATGAATATAGGACATTGGATTTTATGATGATCTAACGGTCTATATTATTTTAATAAACAATATATTAAATAAAAAATTTATTATTACCTATTAAACTTGGAGTCAATTGTTTTCTTACTTAAAAGGCGTAATTACTGCTGTAGTTTTTCTTTTACAATAATTCCTACTGTAGTTGGACTCAATTTCCTGGATGCCCGTAAATAAAAATAATGAAAATAGTTTTCATTGAAAGACACATGAAACATAGCTTTATATTTTCTTAATTAGATTGAATTTATTTTATTCGATCAGCTCTATTGCTTTCCAATGTTGTCATATGTCGGAGTCGATCTTGTTCCCCATTCTCGGAATCGCTACTGAAGTCCCCCGGCAATGTCTCAGGCGCCATATCCTTTAGATTCTCATTGTAGTCTTGCCCGAATTTGTCGCTTTCCAAAGTTGTCGTATGTTAAAGTTGATCTTCTTCCTCACACTCGGATTGGTACTCAGGCCCTCCCTAATATCCAAGTCCGTCCTATAGAAGGTCGTGGGCTGGCCAAAACCCGACGGGCTAGGGGCACCCTAATAATTCTCATATTTAACTAATACTAATTGAAGAGTACCGTAATAAGGAGGTCTAGCTATTTCCCTTTAAAAAAAGAGATCTGGCTGTAATATCATGTAGCCATGGAGAAAGGATCAACACATAAGTGCAGGGCCATCGACATTCGAAGAACTAGGTCCAACGTCATGGCTTCTTCTCGGTGTTTCGTACCACTGGCTAGTGAATTTATCTGTTTGCGCGTGGGAATCCTGATGGTTAGCGAGTCAAGCACAAGGATGTATACTGGTTCAGGCAATTTGCCCTACGCCCAGTGGGGTGGTCTGCTCGCGTTGCTCGCTCTGTTGTTCGTAGTAGGGGTTACAAACGGACGAGGGAGAGAAGGGTTCTCAAGCCTCTGTGGAATGCGCGGGTGTTGTGTTGGAAGTGTTCCAGAGAGAGAAGAAAGGGCTCTGGCCTCCCCTTTTATACTCGAAGGAGAGGCCCCTTTACAGGGGGTCGGATGGAAAAAAGGATAAATCCCCTGAGGGGTTTAGAGAAAAAACAAGTCTAAGACTGGCCTAGTGTCTAATCCCATAAGTTACGCGTGCTCCTGTTCGTCGTCAGAGGGGCGGCCGTCCCTCTGTCATTTCTGTCCGTCAATCCACCATCTACCCATACCGCGCGTGGTGGCGACGGCGGACAGTGGTACAGGCAACCGCCCGTTTACCCCCTGGATAAAGAGGGTGTCCTCCTGGTGTTGCCTTCTATTATCCGCCGGTCTTCCGTGTGTCCTTGACGGTCTCCTGGTTGCTGGCCCCTTGGCCAAGCGCCATATATGTACGGACGGTGCCCTTGTCTCACTGCCATTCGTGCAGGATGGTAGACCTGTCCGTTACATACCCATGCCTCTGTTACGGCAGGCTTACCGTGGCGGCCAAGTTGGCTAGTTTCTTTGTGCTCATGATGGGTTTTGGTACAGTGCACCAGTTCTTAAGCACGCCTTTTGGTAGATCTCTGTCCGCTCTGCCTGTCTCGGGGCCCCACGGGGGCCAGGCGAGATGATGGTCAAGGATTCCCCTATGGGTCGGGCGAGGCGCCCTTGATCCTGGCCTGATATTTTACTCTCCCGACCCCCAAGTCGGGCGAGGCGGACAACCCCGACTTGGGTGGCTTACTTCCCGCCTTCCCTTTGGGGGTCAGACGAGGCGAACGCCTTTATTGCTCTGGGCCTCTGATCGCCTCAGCCAAGCTGGGCCGTCTGTGGTGGATCAGTTGGGTTTCCTTTTCCTTGTACTGGCTTTTGTTTTATTTATGCGTCAATCCCTTGCTTTGGGGGGCCCTGGTATTGCCCCCCGACACTTCTACTAACAACTATGGATAGAATGCGACTACAACCAGCCCTAATATACTTAGACTATTAACTTAGTTAGCATACCCACGACGGAGAATACTAATTGAAACTGTGTTAAGAAAAAGAAAAACAATCTAGCACGTGTGATAAAAGACAACAGCAACTCATTGATGAGAAAATTAATTTAATGAGTCTTTCGTATATTTACTCTACTAATTAAATCTAAATATTTTAGGACAAAACCTAAAAAATCATGGTATGTTTCAAGCTGAAAATTTGCACCTAGGCCTATTCCATAGGTAGCAACAAGCCTACTTTTGGTCGGGCCGGGATTTACCCTCTCATTCATTTTTATTACAAAATTGTTATGATAATAAATCAGGCTAAGAAAAAAAATTCAGGCTTCATTTCCTTTATCCAAGCCCGTCCTAGGGAAGTCGTGGGCGAGCCAAAACCTGGCGGGCTAGGGGCAACCTAAAAATCCTCGTATCTAATACTAATAGAAATCTAGCACCAATGGTAAAAGAGAAGAAAAACTCATGAATGAGAAATTTAACCTAATACTTTTCACTAATGTCTAAGTTCTTTGCTTATTCCATTATAATACTATAAAGAAACTTAGACATGAGATCAAAATAAAACATGCAACCGCTGCCAAAAAAACTAATATGAAAGAGTGAACTAAGTGTTGTTGGTTGGTGAGTCTCTTAAAAATTTCCTACTCACCACTAACTTTATAGAAATAAAAAAATTGAAATCTTGGAGTACCACATGGCAAAGGGATCTATCTACTTGATCGACGAAAAGTACAACATGCCTTAGAGAGAGAAGCATCCAAACAGATATGAGATATTTTCAGAAAACTAATAAATAACACAATAGGGTTTGTGGGGTAGAAGAATGGATGAAGTTCAAAAAGAACAACCTCTTAGCACCACACGTACACAATAAGTAAAGTCATAGCGCCTCTCTGGCTAGAAGATAAAGTTTGAATTTTCAAATTAGTACATCCGGCAATACAAGAATGAAGAGGCAAGTTTAATTTGTATTCATGTATATGAGCATTTACCTCTATGACATAAAAAAAACTATGGAATAGCACACTTAAATATAAGTACATAACAATTGGGCTGAATAGAAATGGGCAACATTCAGCAGCTTCTCTCAACAACGAGTTATATAAAAACTTCTCCCACGCAAATGAAAAAAAAACTAGCTACCCGCGCAATTTGCGTGGGCCATCTTACTGGTTATTATTACACGAGGGCGATATATCGGATCATTGTTAATTGCCAGATTACTATATCGGAGCGCTAGCAGCAGCAGCAAGAGCCTCCTGATGAGAGCTACTGGAGCTGCATCTGGTTTGGCAATAGCATTGGAACCAGTCACAAAAGCCGCCAAAGTTGAAGCTGCTTTCAAATATGCACGTACGCTGGCAGGAGGCTTCGTTAAAGAAGCATGCCCCTTTAAAATTGGCGCTCAGGTGCGATGGGCAATCATCATATATGTCTGTCCCAGCAGCAGGCGCCGACGCCGACTCTGCATGCATATGCATATATATGGATCACATTCAATTTGTTATGCAACAAATAAATGTCCAATTAAGGCGCATCAAACAATAACATATGTAATTTTAGCAAAAGATTAATCAAATGATCCGCCGCTTGCAACATCATATCAAAAGATTAAACAATGACTCTGCATGCATATGCACACATACCACGAGCTGATGCCATGACGACGACGACGACTAGGAGGACGGCAGAGAGATTCAGTCGTGAAGGCGCCATTGCTCGCTTCTTCGTATCTGGTGGAAGTTAGTTGCAGTACGTACGTTGAAGAAGACTAATCGAGGAGCTAGCGAGAAGATTTGTTGACGGTCGAGTTTAGTTTGGAGATGTCTGCTTCGCAATCACTTGACTAGGAAGAGCTAGTGAGCATATATACATATATATATTCTCTTAACCAAGAAAAAACTACCAGTACCCAACGGGCAGATCCATCGGATTTGGGCCGGAGAAAGCAAGCAGGTGACAGTACAAGTGACGGGATCAATCAGCACGCATGTTGTGCTTCTGCATACGGCGGCAAACACTAGGAGAATAATCCAAGTCCTCAATCTAAAAAAGGAGAATAATCCAAGTAAAATGACGACAGCCGCGGCGCTGCAGGGAGATTCTTCTTCCTGATCGAGCTGCCATTAATTGTTTTCTTTTAGCGCATGTTGATACACTGACGAAGAAGAAAATTATGCGATCGAGCGGAGACAAATTTGCTTGGATCATCATCGTCGACTTGAGTTTCGATAAGTCAGGCCGGCTTATATAATGATCGACCAAAAGTACGTCCAAGCTAGAGGGCAAATTTACATTGCATTTGCTTCTCCAAAACAAAGGATCCATTGGACTTTAAAGAATGGAATAGAAATTAACGTACAAATCGATATGCCCCGCCCGCCCCCGACGGAGGATTGGAGGGGAGTATGTACTTTTGCTTTTTCTATCAATGCAAGATTATTCTTATTGTAAGTCGGATTCATCATCATATCCACCAGCTAGTCTGGCCTGGTAGTGTGATCAATGCTAACGTTTTGGCGGAGCCGCCAAAATTTCTCACGTCATGTCCCTCTATCTCATCTGTAGTACATATATAGACATAGCTAGAAAAATTTATCACGTACCAACTTCAGTTCATTACACGAAGAAGCGAAGCAGCCGCAACCAATGGAGCAACACAATCACGAAGGAAAATCTCTCTTGATGCTGTTAGAATTAGCTTAATCTAACCATTAACACTAAATAGGATCTTAGCTTAGCTTAATCATGATCACTAATTAACTTTATACGGAAACTTAGAATAGACGAAGCAGAGCTTGTGGATGCCATTAGCCTCTGTTGTCATATAGCAGCACTTGATGCAGATGAAGTAGAACTTGATCTTCACCAGATTAGAGCATCTTGCTCCTGCCTGATCGATGAAGACTTAATTGTTGATGACGAAACAGCATTGAGCTCCTAGACGTCACCAGCTGGTTGAACTTGACATAGATGTAGTTCACCTTTCAAGAACAAGGGTTCTTGATAGGTGAAGTCAGGATCTCGAGCTTCGAATCCCTTCGGTGCCCTAATCGGTTGGAGTTTGGTTCTCCCGTGGGTTGGAATAGATGCATAGGGCACCCTACAACTTGTATATATATCACTGCAGAATCGGGGCCGATTCCTAGTAGGTTACATTAGATGTACCTGCCAATCAAGAGTCCTAATCATATAAGGAGGTACCATCCTTATATACGTGAGAAATTGTTCTCTCCATTCTAAGCTGAGATCACAAAATATCTAACACATGGAACCACAGCCGCGCCCTCCCAGTTGCCCTGGCTACCCTGTCTACCGGCAGCCCCTGGCCTCCCGCGCGCACCGTCGCCGCATGCACCTCCCAAACCATGGGGCCCGTCGCAGCTCCCACCGGCCCCTGCAGGCCGGAAATAAGAAACACATGCAGGAGGGAGACGGAGAGACGTCGATGGCTGACTTTTTAGTCAGTGGAACTTTTGGGTTTTGGTTTGAGGATTTTCGCAAGCGGCGGGTGTTGAGATACAGTAAAAGTCAGACGCCTGCACAAATCATTTCTGTGCTAGCCAGTGAAAATATTAATGCTGAAATCCTATGTTTACATGAAGACTTTGGGGTTTACGAAACTAGATGCTCGTGTTTTCCCGTGGCGATCGAGCGAATTTTGGAAGTAAAAAAATGTACAATATATACATGAGAATTGAAGATGCAAATTTATTTTGTTGCGCAAGTCCACAACAAATTTATCATGACATCATAATATGTAAGCATATATATCCGGTAGCCAGTAGGTACCACCGATCGGTGTTATTATTACATGAGGCAGGCCGGGCTTGGAAGAAGCTGGGATCGTCGTCGGATATATCACGTGCTGTTCACTAGCAGCAGCATGCCCCTTGGCACCAGCATTTAAAATCTTTACAGAAGCCGTCAGTGTAGTGGCTGTTTTCTGATTTGCATACACTGGCGCAGGAGCCGTCTTGAAATGGGCTAAAGCATGGCCCTTTAAAATTGCCGCTCAGCTCGTCGTCGCAAAATTTCCCAGCATACATCAACACCTCCGACGACTCTGCACGCACTGCACGCACGCGTACGGTTCAATCTCACATCCAGCCGTGCTTAATTATTTAGATGCAACATGTATGTATGTATGTATGTATATGTATGTGTGTATGTATGTAGTTCATGCACAAACATACCACGAGCTGCTGCTGCCATGACGACGACGGCGGGTAGGAGGAGGAGGACGACGACGACCAGGAAGACGGCGGAGAGATGATGATTCGTTCGTGATGAAGAAGGTGCCATTATTGCTTAAATCTTCTTATCGTCTGCCAATTAATCACTTGACTATGATATGATCGAACATTTATATAGGCATGCATGCAGCAATCAGGGTGACGTCAAGAATATATCATGATGATCCAGCAAACGTCGTGTGCTTCTGCCTGCGGCGGCAAACATTAGGATCCACAACAAATAAACAATCCCTACGTGTGGCTTTTAATTATATCAATTCCCGTACCGAAATTTTTACGCATGCTATGACAAGTAAAATGAGGACAGCGTCGGCTTTTAATATAGTACTAATTGGTTGTTTTTTACTGCGTGCATATACGCCGAGTCGCCGATAGATGAAGAAGAAAGCTATATATCCTACTCCCTCCGGTTTTTTTTAGATGTCGTTTACGTAGTCCTCTGGTGCACAGACCAAGGAAGTAGCGGCGACACCAAAGGAGTAGTTAAGCACGGCATAATTTTCTCGGTAACTGCCCTCCGACAATTAATGACCGCATCGATTTCTTCCTCGCATGCAAATTCGTCCGTCCCGCCGGCGATACCGCCAAACTGCACAGGCATGCAACAACCAATCTTCTCTCCTCCTGTCAAACTGCACACGCCCGCGCCAAACTGCAGAGGCATGCAAGCCAAAAAAAATTTTGCCAAAATTTCAGTGGCCAAAAAAGCAAGCTTCATTTTTCAAACTTTTGGCGCCACTCCGTATTACGGAGCTTTGTGAGCTGTAGTGTTGTATGCGGTGATTTAGTATCAGGCTATCTGAACTTTTTAATATGTTTTTGGGACAGAGAACTCACTATCAAGAGTGAAGACAGATCCATGGAAAAAAAATGCCAGAGATATTGTTCTGGCAAGAATCTTTTTTCGTGATAGCAAGCTACATATTGAGAACTATATGAAATCAAAACTGTTAGATGGCATAAAAATAAAACAAAACCCTACTAATCTAGCACTGCTGCCGCAAAACCACTCTGCTCTGCTCTCCGAGCTTTTACATTCTTTTTTTTTTGAGGGCAACGAGGAGCTTTTCAACATTCTTATTTCTGCCTATGGCATGATTTATCTTGCTAAGAAAACTGTAGCATACAAGAGCAAAAAATAAGTCAAATTTGTGAGACGTATATGGTCATCATCTGCTACAGCCTATCTATGTTCTGGCTGAACAGAGTGCTTGTTCATAGTCCATACAATTTCAGGAAAAAAAAATCAGATGGATTGTTCTGTCAAAAATAATTGGACATCCAACATTTTCAGCCACCGTCCATACAACGGTTATGTCGTTTCCAGCCTCATAATTATCTTCATTGATACTTATAGCCGTGTTTTCATTCTCGTCGACAAATGTTGGTGTGTTTGTTGCTCCGTAAGTACTGTCAGATAAAGATAACCTACAAACAATAAAGAAGAATATGAACAACTCATATGTGCGTGATATTTAGTTACTTAGCATAACAATTCAATGTGACTTAGCTCCATAAAATGGAAAACTTAACAAATTTGTTGACGAATATACAGTGGATAATCATGAGCGCATAAAATAAGAATGAAAAATGTAGCACAGAAGCAAATCTACACAATGTAGAGTATCACTAGTACTCCTCCGGTTCGGGAAAGGAAGTCGTTTTGGACAAGATTTGAGTCAAACATTGGGAATATAAATCGTGAATAACTTTTAAGTCGTTGAGTTTGGAAATGTGAAAACTACATGAATAGATTTGTCTTGCAAAATACTTTCATAAAAGTATACATATGTTAGTTTTTAATAAATATCTTTATAAAAATAAGAAGTCAAAGTTGTACTTTGGAGACCGTGTCGCTGTCCTAAACGACTTCTTTTACTAAACCGGAGGGAGTACATATTTTTGTACAAATTTTTACACAAGTTTATTTCTTTAATAATAAACTTTTGACCTATTAATAAGCTCGAGCTTTTTAATAAATCGTTTAAAAGGATGTACTTGCCACATACCTTATTACAAAAGAACCGCGACAATGTATATAGAGGGCTCCTTTCCAATACTCGCCATGGCGATGCATTGGCCCCATAAACATCCTAACTGGCCACTCATTTTCTGACAGCACGTCAGCCACGGTGGCGACCACGCCGCCTTCCCGAACAAACTGCCTCTCCTCCCACCGCCTGGTGCTCAACGAGAAGACATCCGTCTTGAGCACCTCTGCCTCCACCAAATTAGGATCTGTCACCTTCGGCACGCAGGGCAGGTGGACAACCTCGTACTGCAGCGACGCGGCGGGGTCCAACACGAGGTAAACAAGCAGGCCGTTGCAGTGGTTCGCGAGCGCCCCCGCACTCCCCCAGGATATATGTCCGGCATGAAGTCTAGCATGCCGTCGACCGAGCCCGCCGCCGGTGATCCCAGCCGCGACAGCAGGTGGGGGTACCCGTGCTCGTGGTAGTTGATGAACAGCCCGTGCAGCGAGCGCGGGAGCAGCGTCCCCTGCCGTCGACGATGCGGCGCAACTCGCCGGAGACGCACCGGCATGAGGCGAGGCTGCACGGGTCGAGGCGGTCGAGCAAGCCGGCGAGCACGTCCTCTGGGAGTCGGTCCATGGAAGGCTAGGTTTAGCTGATCATCATCACATGGCTACATGTCGTGGATATATACATATTGTGGAACCACCTAATCGAGCATTAACGGAGGTGGTTTTTCAACCGTCTCCTAAAATTGATTAATCGTTCCAGCCGAAAATAAAAATGCCGAAGAAATTTGCAAAAAAAAAACTTTTTTAATTGGGGGATGCCCCCTCTAGCCAGCCACCAGTCGCACTTTTTATCACACTTTTTTTTCGCAGAAATTCGACGCTACACGGCTGACGGGATTCAAACCCGCCACTACTACAAAAAACAGTAATGGAGACGGTTTATTTGTATTAACGGAGACAGTTTTGGCAACCGTCTCTAAGCTGGGGTCTCTGTTAACCATCGATTAACAGAGACGGTTTGGAAACCGTCTCTACTAATAGGCATTGTTCATGTCTATTAATAGAGACGGTTTTTGTAACAAACCGTCTCTGTTAATGATATTACAAACATTCGTGTCGGATAAACACACTACAAAACATAAAATGAAAATTGTATCATCTGCTGGCGCTGCGGGCAAGTTTGGGCGCATGGCAATAGTTGGATGATTGTACATAATGTAGTGAAATGTAAATAGTGAGATGGAGAGTAGCAAGCTGCACCTAAAGGCCTTTGTGGACCTTGAGTGGTTAATGGATCTTGCTTGTGACCACTGATGTGATGTTAATCAATTCTCCTTGCTACTGCAACCATTCTCTGATCTGATCTCCAGTTCTGCGTTGCATAAGTAATTATAACTTGGACTTAAAGCAAAAACGACGCATTATAAATTAGCATATCAGGACATTCTAACATAACCTAACATTTTCCGGGCAGCATTGCTAGCTCATGCTTCCAGAACACGCTTACACAAAAACAGTTTACTGACTATATGAAAGAATTAACATGATGTTTACTGTCCATAACAATCCATTGTGGTAAATATTGCCTATTCAGTTTTTTCACTCTGTTCACAAAACTCAGCTGAACTTATCACTAAAGCGCACTGAAACAAATTCTAAGCAAAGTTTGTACTTGCATTTTGTGCATGTCCCAGGATTTAGAACAACAAAAGAAATATGAACTAAATTTATATAGACAAGTAAGCTTGATTACCATAGTAGACTTCACACTTCACCGACAATGTTCAGACTTCAATTTCATAGCTGCCTACTTTAAACACCAGAACAAGCCAGCGAATTGTGCCTGTAATTTCAATCACAATCTTTTATCATGAGAAACAAATGATAATACAAGTAAGACATGAAGCTCAAAGCAGAGCTGATGAATGATCAAAGCAAAGCAGAGCTATGCAGGTATGTATGCAAAAGCACGTTAATCAGTTAGTGACAGAATCAGAATATGGAAGATAGATAGAAATACACATGCATGGTGTGGCCTTTTAATAACCTAAGAATCACCCATACTAGGGCTTTCGAAGGCAAGTTTATTGGCTAATTTACCTCTTGTGATTCTGCTAGCACTATGAACAACCATTTCAGGATACAATTATAGTTCATTACAATGATGGATTAACTTCCTCTTAAGATATTAGAATACAAACTGCAGCCAGGACATATAACTAAATAAGACACCAAATAAGCCCTTTACATGTTTTAGAGTTGTACCATAGCATGCCTAATGTCATCGTAGTACATATGAATTCAGATTCGACAGAACCATTGTAACATTCTTCTGCATAAATTGCAACAAATAGCAACCGAAGGATTTGACAAGCAAAAACTGAAAAAAATAGAATTTTGAAAGCGCTGTTGTTCAGTGGAACTCGAATATAGTTACCACTTACCAGAACTGAGCAGCATGCTCCAAATACACCGACAGAAAGAGTACTGAGAACATGATGATGTCTCATCTTTCCAAACCTGTTGCAAGACAAACTGCAAAATATCAGGTGCTTACAATCGAACAAAGTAAAGTTAAGGTTAAAGCCCAAGAAACTACAAAATTTCCAATAAGTAAATATATTACTCCATCAGGAATATCAACATCTGTGATTATAATTGCAATAATGAAAAGTGAGAGTCACTACTTAAAATACCCACATCAAACAGAAATATTTAAGCCATGATGCTAGGAAGAAACCACTAAATAGCTCTCAATGCAACCAATCTAAGCATCAAAACACAAAATTTGGAACCAGACTGAGGTAAACCGAAGTTAGGAGATCGGATCAAGCATAAAAGTTCCACGATGAAGAAAATAACCTAGCCCTTAAGGTAACAGAAACAGAGCAAAGCATCTGACAGCACAGAGAATATCTTATAGATGATTGGCCTCTAATATCTTATAGACTGATTAACATAATTTCCATTCAGGCCATCAACTAAGCATAACTCACTATTGCAACTGGAGTTGGCCGAGATAGGACTTGGAAAGATAAACAATGAAAAAGAATGTCAACACTTTAATAAAAGTTCATGCATTGGAGTTCAAAGGTATGTACTAAGTAAAGATTGTTCATTGGTAATACATTCTTGATAACTTCCTAGATGCGGAATCCCAATTCTGCGCCCGAGCGCACGGGGCGCTCGGGGCGCTCGGCGTGCGCGCGCTCTGTGGGCGCCCCAATGCGCGCGCCGTCTGGGGACCCCACGTGCAGGGACGGGAGGGGCCACAACCCCCGCTGAGTGCCCTGAGCAGCGCCGTGCGCTTGTTTCCACCGAGTGTTGACAATTTTTGTTGCAAAAATTTTGACTCTGGAGAATTTTGTCGCAAGCAAAAGTTTGTTGCAAAAAATTTGTCGCTGAAGATTTTTGTTGCAAGCAAAAATTTGTTGCAAAAAATTTGTCGCTGGAGAATTTTGTCGCCAGCAAAAGTTTGTTGACAATTTTGTTGCAAAAAATTTGGTGCCGAAGAATTTTGTCGCAAGCAAGCAAAAATTTCTTGACAAAATTTTGTTGCAAAAAAATTTTCTCTGAAAAATTTTGTCGCAAACAAGCAAAAGTTTGTTGACAAAAATTTCTGAAAAAATTTGGGCGCGTGTAGGACGGTGGTGGAGTGAGGGGTTCCGCAGGGGGGCCACGCTTTGTCGCGACTCGCAAGCACACGGAGCCCCCCGTGCGAGCGAGCGCAAATTAGGCGCTCCCTCCTAGATGCCAAGCTCTGTAGTTGTCATGCCAAGCTCTGTAGTTGTAGATCCTAGATCCTTGTCCGTAGAAGACTATGTTGCGTTGCATCTAAGTAAAAGAATGGCCTAATTTGTGGATGGTCATTGCCATTGTAGACTTTGATTCTTTCTTCAGTATCCCATGATCCTTTGTCTTCACAGACACTGTCGAAAATTGATGCTAACTGGCTGTACCCTTTTTTCTTAAAGTTCAACTCACTCTGCATTTCTATTAGATCAAGTTTTAGAAATTTATGTCTCGTCAAAAGCCAAAGAGAAATATTTATCGCGGCGCAGAACTATAACCGTGTAGCATAAGCAGACTAGTAATAAAGGCTTAAATTTTGTTGGAATTGCAGATAGGTGAGCTGATGTGCTTTGAACCTGACACCAGCTTTTTTTTATCAGCTAACACTAACTTCTATCATCTCACACTTTTAAATGGTTAATTCATTTGCAAATCTATCAAACTAAATTGCAAAGTAGAAAACATCCTGGGTACATAAGAATGTAAATATGCTAGAATTTGTAGAAGAGAAAAGTGTCATTTTTCATTGCCGAAACATAGCTAAATATATGGTCGCTTTCATTTAAATTTCTGCAGTAATCAAAATAACTGCAGGGGGCAACCGGTTTGAGATTAGTGCCTGCAGTTTTTTGTGCTCTCAGGTATGTTGCCTTTTGAATAAGATATGGGAATCAGGAAAAGGAAAAAGAACAGAAGGCGGTTGAAATGTATATATATATGAGATCTAACTTACGGACAACATGTCTAAGAACAGGAGGCTGTTCTGAATATATATATGAGATCTAACTTATGGACAACATGTCTAAGAAAAATATAATGTTTGACAAGATATATACATCCATTAATGCTCAAAGATGGCACACGGATTCATATACACAGTGTCCGAACATATACCAACCTAGAAATCATAGTAATGAGTTCGCACCCAGATTGAAATTTGAACTGAAAGGTTTGGTCGGCATTCTATCAAACATGTGTTGGTCGTAGCTTGGTGTGGCATTTCATCGACCAACTGTGGGGCAAGACCCATGACATCTCTCTCCAGGGCCTAAGGCCGCGCCTGACTCCACGCCGCTCCGCCGTGGCCGCCAGAGCTGGGCTGCTGCGCCGGCCAGCGAACGGAAGACGACGGCGGCACTGGCATTTGGAGAGGGAGAAGGGAAGGGGCGGCGGCGTGCACGAGAGAGAAAAGGGGAGAGAGGAGTGAGAATGAATGAGGGGGGCTAGGGTTTGGGTTGCGGGGGTGTTTTCGAAACATTACCTAGCGGGCATTAACAGAGACGGTCACTTTGCTCCGCCTCCGTTAATGGATCGTCACCGCATCAAAAAATGATGGGCATTAACAGAGACGCACACATTTTGCAAGTGTCTCAGAAAATGTTTTGGCAGTGTCTCCTAAAGTGTTTTTTGTAGTAGTGCGCAACCTCTCCCTCACGCGTGTCTCGCTCTACCACTACAGCACACTCTCTCATGTGTCCATACTCTGTTTTGATTCCTATCATATTATACAAAACCAAGTGTAAATTGTGTTTTTGAAGTTTTAAACAAAGTCAAATGAAAAAGTTGTCAACTACTGAGGTTTTTAAATTTTCGAGATCTACAACATTCATACAGGTCATTTCTCCATCCGAGGTCTTTTGCGAAATTTGAATTTCAAATTTGAGAACATTCAAATGTACTTTTTGTGGACAAGATGATTTCAAATGAAAAAGTTGCAAACTACAAGTTTCTTAACTTTTCGAGATCTACAACTTTCATATTGGTCATTTCTCTATCCAAGATCGTTTGAAAAATTCAAATTTAAAATTTGAGAATGGATTTACGGAGACAATTACATTCATTTTAGTAGGCGGTTACATTTGACCGTCTCCTAAAATCGATTAACAGAGACGGTTATTGTAACACAATCGTCTCCGAAAGTGGTCAATTAACAGAGGCGGTTGTGTTACAATAACCACCTCCGTTAATCGATTTTAGGAGGCGGCTGAAATGTAACCGTCTCCTAAAATGAATGTAACCGTCTCCGTTAATCATTTGCATTAACAGAGACGGTTATTTTTTGTAAACGTCTCGAAAAATGTTTTGGCAGTGTCTCCTAAAATGTTTTTTGTAGTAGTGATAAAGGTTGAATCATGACTTCGACCTTTTGCATACCCGCACCCGGCTATGAACAAATGGTCGGAATGTTTAGATGCACTGGACACAAGCCAATCACACCTCAACCCAATCCTGCCCCGAATCCGGTCAAGGCAAGGTGCGACTTATGGTACTTAGCTTGCCATTCCCATATTAGGTATGTGGTTAGTATGTAAATGTGCTCAATTCCCAAAGCGATGGAGTCGCGGGCCTTAATCAGCTCAAGCAATCACTAAGCCAAGTGAGCTCCGTCTCACCTGACCCTACCATTCATGCTCAAGTCCACATCATATTCAGTCTGTTCAACTTTTAGGAATTTAGCAAGCAACTCTATAGTTTGCGGGTGGTGGTGACCTTGCCACCTCCCAACTTTTACAGAAGCTAAGCAAGGCGAAGCAATTAAATCGAACACCTAAACAAGCATACTCGCCTAGAGGGATTTATTCTAATTCAAGGTAGGTAGTGCATAAAGTAGGAGCTAAACAAACAAATATACCATAAGACTTATGCACAAACAAGACATATAACCATCATTTGATCCAAAATAGGGTAGAGAAATGCTTAGGTGCCTGCCTTGGTTCACAAAAGAAACGTCGTCGACAACGGGCTCCGACTCGGCCTCAACCAGCTCTTGCTCCGGCGTCTCGATCTCTACACGAATGCAATGATTCATAATTAATAAACATGCATGAAAATGATGCCAATTATGTATGAGATGTATGGATAAATATGTAAACTATTTTTACCATACTAGTACACTAATCTAAGACATGTACAACAAGGTATAGCAATTAAATCCAACACAAGACTTACAAGACTTAGTTCTATTTTCGTCACTCAGAATGGCAGAACCGTAAATGACTTGATAAGTTGCTGAAATTGCGAATGCCAGTGATTCCGGCGACCGATTGCAGTGGAGTTTGATCCTAGAGCTTCCTTAGATGATGGGGAGTACGTTTTGGCTCATCACAATGACATGCACGGGGGTTTGGGTGACATGCAACAACAATAGAGGTGAGCTGCCATGGGAGGTCCATGGAGGTGCTTCCAATGGAGAGGATAGGAGGGGAAACCCTAGGGAAAACTCACAATGGATGGTGAAGGACGATTCAGAGACCTCCGGGTGGAAGTAGAGCAGCGGTGAAGGACATCAGCGACAAGCTTCCTTGACCGGAGTTGGAGAAGAAAGTAGTACAGCTAGCTTGCAGTAGCTTGGTCCTTGACTGGAGGAGGTCAACGATGACGTGAGGGAGGAGCTCGCCCTTGCCTCCGTAGGTGAATTTTGCGCTGCTGCTGCTAGCTTATTCGACAATAGATGGATTTTGTATTTGCTACTTGAACGCAGTTTTGAAATTACATATTCAGGTTTTTATTCTTTTGTTATATAGCTCATGGATGGATAATATTTTCATTATTTATTCTAAGAATGAGGACACACAATGAGTGTTGTTGCCAGGTTTGGCGGTGCCGACACAGGCAGGAAATACTGGTATGTGGCCTCTGCACTCAGCTACTGGTATCTCTATCCATCACGTTCTCTTCCTTCGTGTATGTCGGCGTATAATCTGGTGGCAGCGACGTAGGGTTCCGGTGGGGATTGGCAGTGGGTGATGGTGAACGCCAAAGGTGAGATTACACCCAGCGGGTGGAGCCAAAGGCCGCGCTCATCCAGGTGGAGCTGCCACCGCCAGAGGCCTTCGTCGAGGACTGGCAACCCACGCCTGACGACCACATGGGTATTCTATCGACTCATTTCTATACTCTCCACATGTATATGTAGAACAGAATAGTACTGCAATGCCCAGGTAACCTGTTACTCATTTTGCTAGCCATGATCGAAGTATGCAACTAATTCTATAAGCAACCTTCAAGCTGATTACTCTACAACTGTTAGCAAATACGTACCCAATTTGTCAAAAGTTGAAGTTATCACATTACCTGGAATGGACCCATTTGAAGGCCTCTCCTGCTGCAGAACGCTCAACAATTGATGATGTCCTTGTGTAGGAGTGATCTGGCTCTGCCTATGATGAAGGAACTGAAAGCATCTGAATGGTTCTCGGCCTTCATATTTTCCTGGGAGTAGTAGGTTTGCTCAGTTAGAGATCTTCCCTGGTGCTTATGGACAAGGCTTGTGAGTTGGTACTCATCTCTGGTTATCTTATTTTTTGCTGTATTTGTGTGATGGATCTTGCATCAGATATGGAGACATCGAGCATTGATTGGCACATCATGCATGGTCAAAGTTCTTTATGCAATTCAAGTAAGAAATTACAATGCTCAGATATCAGCTTTGTTAGAATATTATTCTAATGATTTTTTCGAATTTCAATGTCTGCATCAATTTCACACAGCAATGAGTAGAGTGGTGTGCTTATGGACACACCACATATTTGATTGCACATAATTAAATCAGTACTGTATAATATATCAAATGCGTTTCATCACTGACAATAGTTCTTGCTCATGCTGGTTTTATAGCAGTAGTTCTTTATTCTCAAAATTAAACCTGATATGTGGAGAGGAATGCACAACTATTATATTTCTTTGATGAAGTCAACATTGTCTTGTTGTATTCCTGAAAAATGTTTTCTATATCGATTGGAATCAATTTAATCAATCATAGCTTCCTGACAAGATAGTTGACACTAATTTCTGATTTCCACTTGTATGTTAGTGCTTTTTATTGCTCTAAATAAATGTTGTAACAGGTGAGTTTCTGCAGACGCAAACAATGTTTGATTGATTGTTACCAAGAAGGACTCGCGGATATGGTTTGTTCTGGTTCTTGCATTCAATAATCATTTGTGTGACATAAAAGCTTGGAATTTATTTTTAATTGCAAAAATAAGCAGTTGCTTTGTTCTGAAAAATAAGCAGCATCACTATGTAGGATGTGTGGTTCTTAAGTGATCAGAGTATGAAAGGTTTGAGTTCTGAACTTGGTTATTTCCATCATAATTTCTTAATTTAGTCCAGTCTCCATGCTAATGTTTCCAGATCATCATAACTAAATGTTTCCAGGGTTGTGTTGTATGCAACTACCATGGCAGATATATGATCAATATGGTGCTGACCCTTTTGAGAAATTAATTACCATGAGGGATGGAATCCAGATGATTGCTCTGTATTCCAAATTAGTTGAGAGGTCAATTGCGTTATTAAATCTTTTCTTTTTCACTTTGAAAAGCCATATATTCTATTATGCAAATATTCATATATTTTTTTAATCTATACTGAAAAACAATGCTATAAAGCTGGACAAGGCTGTTGGGCTGAAAATGCAGCAGTGTATGAGTCAAAAAGCATCTCTGTTGTCCTCTCAAATGGAATATTTATATGTTTCTGCTAACATACTTCTGCAACTGCAAGCATGTCTATGTTTTATATGTTTTCTGAAGATTCATCTGCTTCCATTAAATCCTGGGAACTGTGCTAGCATATTCAGAAAGTTTTTGCAATGCAGGTAATTTGGCCGCTGCTGTGATTGTTAGACGTTTCTCAGGTGCCAAAGGCTGAAAGTTAGCTCCATAGGTGATTTATTTTGTAGGAGAGATTTGTTGTTTGCATGCTTTAATACATCAATTCTTGAAGTATCTCTTCTATTATTTGGGTTGTCTACTTCTTCCTTTAGTAGTGTTCATCTTATTTCTTTTTTTTTCTCAAACCACGCAGGAGAACTGCGCGTCATTTCATTAAGATAGAAAAAAGGCAAGAATGCCTACAGAGCACACGGACACAACACCCACACATATACAAACAAGAAATCACAAGACACACCCAAAACAGAAAACTATACAGAACCTAGGAAAACGACCAGATAGGACCTGAACCAGATCCTTACTCTCCTAGAAAAGACACCGTGACCAAAAGCTCCTGGAGTTTTTTAGCTCCAGCAGTACACCAAAGATTTCCCTCTTCTCTGACACATCTGAGAACCTCTTCAACATTGGGCCTGATTTTATCAAACACACAAGAATTCCGGTGCTTCCAGATTTCCCAAGCTACAAGAATAATTAGTGAATTTAACCCCTTCCGCAGCTCTTTGGGAGCAGATGATATTGCTGTCCACCACCATTTGGTGAAACGAACTGCCGAGATATCTGGCGCCAAAGAGGAGAGTCCCAAACGATGAGAGATCCTTGCCCAAACTTGTCGGGCGAAGACACAGCCGACCAAGAGATGATGTATGATTTTCTCAGCTTGATCACAGAGCGGACAGGTTGCAGGGTGGGGCAATCCTCTCTTTGCAAGGCGATCAGCCGTCCAACATCTATTATGAAACACCAACCATATGAAGAACTTACAACGAGGAGGTGCCCAGCTCTTCCAAATTCTTCTCCAGGGACCAAATTTAATGGTGCCAACAAAATAAGCATTATAAGCTGATTTACTTGTGTATATGCCAGATTGCGTGAATTTCCACACGAACTGATCCATCACATCATGTTGCAAAACCACCCCCTCCATTGTGCGCCAGATCTTTAGGTACTCAAGAATAACCTGGACAGTGAGCGCTCCTTTAATGTCAGCCACCCATCTAAGGTTTTGGAGTGCATGAGCTACAGTCCGTCGCTTGGCTGCCCGCTTGGGAACTGTACTGATCAGATTGGGCGCCAATTCTGCCAATGTATGACCATCGAGCCAACGATCTGTCCAGAAGAGTATTTGCTCACCATTCCCCACCACAGCATCAACTGCAATGTTGAAAAGAGCTTGAGCATTGCGATGAACTTGAATAGGAAGGCCTGCCCATAGTCTATCCGGATCAGTTCTTTCAGCCCACAACCACCTAATCCGCAAGGCTTAATGGATGCTACCACTGTTAGTGCATCCACTAAACTTATTTCGTTGCATTAACATGTACAGGGTCTGAAGACGAAGATGACTGTTAGAAGAACAAAAGCTCTGATTGTAGAAATATGATCCAGTTATTGATGAATGTAGAGGTGAAAAGCACTAACATTTGTACTCTTATTCAGTTATTCAGGATGCATATGAATCTAGGTTCTTTTTCCAAATTTAGTAGATAACAATAGGTTTAGTAATTATCACTTGAATAACTATAATTGTTCCATTTATAGGAGTTCTTTTGCTTCAGATGCACTAGGCGGCCAAAAGCTTACTACGTTTGGATAAAAGATGAGCATCAAAACAGAAATTTGTTTGAACTACTAATCCAATTTATCTTCAGTAGTGGCATTTGTCAGTAGTGACAATAAATTGGATCAGTAGTGATATTTGTTTGAACTACTAATCCAATTTATTCTTAAAAAGGTGAATAAATGCCACTACTGAAGTTAGAAAATAGTTGTTTTTAAGAATAAATGTCACTATGTTAGGTATTATTGTGTCAGCATATTATAATTATGCTTCTTGGTTTCACAGACAGGCAAATTTACACATAGGTATTCAGTAGCAGCTCAAACTCCAATTGGCTTTTGGTTGTAACTGTCCCATTAAATTAAAATCAGTAGCAACTCTCACTCAGATTGCCTTTTGACATGTCTGACAATTTCTGCTACAAATTGTGCCAGTATACCTTCCGTGCATATCCAGTGAGTCATTTGCATTCTCCTTCTAAAAGTTACACATTGCTGATGGATGCGTTTCATGAAGTGAAAATTCTAGACAGCTGATGAGTTTAAATTTTTGGGTTGCCAGCATCTGCAATTCGTGACATGCGGGATAAGAGGTAAATATCTCAATGTTTGGTCTGCAAATAAATTACCTTTAGATGCACTATTGAGTTGGAAACAATGATATATATGTTTGTTTTTGTTCCACTGTCACATTACAAAAAAAATTGTTCTACTCTTTAAAAAAAGTGCCCATCTCCATCACTTTACTGCTATGTGATTTTACTATGGTAAAGTTTCAAATTTCCTCTGCTTGGGTATGATGCTGAGTCACTTCACCTCTACAAAATATTTTGTATGATGTTATCCACATATCTGATTACCTGATCAGTTTTAGAACATACACAGTAGAGGGCACAAGGAGATGGTTCTTCTGAGTGTATGCTTATGGATTACCCTTATGCAATTAGATAAGGGATGTTCTATTTGTCCCCTTTCTTTATGCAGAGAAGGTGTGTACTTCATCTAATTTCAAGATATGGAATGCGGCATCGGAAGAAGCAGTCTATTTAATTTGGATGATATAAATATTTTAGAAATCCTTTGTAGATCATTTGGATTTAAAATATTTTGGAAATGTATAATGCCGCATTATACAGCCTTATGAATTGCTCCATTGTCACGGATATCTAACATTTGATAGATGAATATATGTGTTTTTTACTAGATCTTTCCGCAGACATGAATACAAATAATTGTGGTATAAGTTACACTTTTTGGTAAGTAAATCATTTCACTAGAGTTTCTTTGATAATATGTTTTTCCAACACATTTTACTATAAATTTAAAAAGTTAGAGAATACTATATTTATATTTTTTGAACACGTGCCTGTGGCTCGTGCCTCCCTACTAGTAGAACAAAACATTCTCTATGTGAGTGCATAATAACTTCATGAACAAAATTGCATATCGATTATCTATCAAGAACAAAACTTTCCATGACAACTTAGAGCTTCGAAGCCGATGGGTGCAAAACTGCAACATAAGGGAAAAGAAAAAAAATACTGCAATCTTAGTCATCAGACTAAATAAAAGACACTACATTTGTTTATAGCTCCAAGATGACACACACCATTACAGAAAATTTGCCCTGAAACTTAAAAGCTAACAAATTATAACTACACCAGATTCAGCCATCTCTTGAGTGTGGAAGTGCATCGATGAAGCATGGGGTGTAGGGAAACGATTCCAAGAATGCGGCACTATTCATACGGCCAAATTCCCTTGGTTTACGGTGACCTAAATACTGAGCCTTGCAGCGGCCCAAGTGGTATGCCACCACTCTGTAGTACTCTGCAAAGAATATTACCTCCTTTTAGGGATGAAACCCAAGAAAATACAAGTCACTGTGATACATGTCCACTGAGCTATTCTTTATTTCTAGAGTATAATCATCATCAGAATCCCATTCAGAGTACTTTTCCTCCTCATCATCCTCCTCGCCATCACCATTGTCGTCACTGTTGTCAGAGCTCTGTTAAGAGTTTCCATGTCCCTCGTTGTCCTGCTCAACACCATCATTTCTCACATCGTGATCATCGGTATCACCAATGTTGTGTTGAGGGCTCCCCTTGCAGTTCTCGTCATGACCATCATTTTCATTATCTTCTTCACTGTTGCTATAAATTAAATCTTCTAAGGTCAAATTTGAGTAATCTTCTTCATCATCATCCTCCTTGCCATCACCATTGTCATTAGCACAGACCTCATCATCACTATCGGTTTCCTTGTATTCACTATCACTATCATAATCTGCTAAGACCCACGTTTTATTAAAGTATTGTATGCTGTTGGAGACCAATGTCTTGCAAAGTGGGTCAAGGTCGGAATGATGATGTAACACAAACTCCATTAGCTGCCCGGACTCATTCAGTGACCAAACCCAAATCTGAAATTTGTGGAGCGTTACATAATATATCCCCTTCTCCGATCTTCCGAGATAAGACTCTACATCACTTCCACTGTCATCCTCATTAAGACTTTTATGTATGTTTCATTATCCCTGACAAATACTGGTGTTTTTGTTGCTTTCAAACTATTGTCCAACAAGGATAACCTATATATACAATAGCAGAAAAAAGCTGTGTTAATTTTTCCTTCTGAGGGTATTGAGTTACACAGTATGGTCGAAACAAAGAAAAATTTGTAGTCCAAATATAAGACAGTGAATGGTGAGTTAACAATGAAAAAAAGGTGCATAAATAAATCTTTTTTATAAGGAACTGAACTAGAATAGACTAAGACTGCCCCTGGGATAAATGGAGTCATGCCCAAATACTCCACAGAGTTTTTTTTAATAGCAAAACCATCTTCATGACATTATAAGGTTTATTAATTATGTATGAAGTATCTGTTGGTATAGGTTATACGAAGCATTTTCTGTACAAAGGATGTATATGGAAGATATACAAACTGATATACAACACATATGAATGAATGAGTAAAAAAAAATGAAATCTACATATACACATTAGTGTCGTTGCACCTTTTAAAACCTTTCATTTGTTCAGAATTTCTCAAAACAACACAGAATGTCATGGAAATAAGTATTATAGAGAAAAAAAACTTTGCAAAGTTCTCACTATTTATGCACTACAAAAAAAAAGACGATGCTTTAACTAGCACGACGAGTGGTATCTACTTTTGTTTTAATATGTGGATGTGATTATTCTTTGCACAAAATTTTTTACAGCTACATTTTTCAAAATTTCTTAAAAGTTAACTTCTTTCAAATCTTGCAAATTATACGACTCTGCAGAGGATGTGAGTGTATGTTACCTCATTACAAAGGAACCACGGCAGTGCACACAAAGAGCTCCTTTCCAATACTCGGCATAGCGACCATCTGGCCCCCCGTATCTCTTTCTTGGGCTCTCACGTTCCGAGAGCACGTCGGCGATGGTGACGACAGCGGCGCCTTCCCGTGCAAACTGCCTCGCCTCCCACCGCTCGGTCCTCGACGAGAAAACATCCATCTCCAGCACGGGTGGTGTCGAACACGAGGTACGCGGCGGCATAGTTGTAATTCTCCATGCTAGGAGCTACACCGCCGCGTCGCGGGGTTGCACACGTAGTAGGTGTTGCCGTCCTCGTAGAGGAGCAGGCCGTTTGCAGTGGTCCTTGAGCGTCCTCCACCGCCACCGCGGGCGGCCCGGCATGAAGTGGAGCAGGCCGTCGACGGAGCTCGCCGGGTTCCCCGGCGGCTGCTGTCGGAAGAGCAGGTGGGAGTGCCGGTGCTCGTTGTAGTTGAAGAAGATTCCGTACAGCCAGCGTGGGAGCTGCAGGAGCCGCCCGTCCTCGATGGTGCCGCGCAGCTCCTTGCAGACGCACCGGCACACGGCGAGGCTGCGTGGGTTGAGCCGGCTGAGGATTCCGGCGAGCAAGTCCTCCGGGAGCCGATCCATGGGCTGATCAATTAGGTACCCGATTATGGTTCGTTGTCGATCGGTGAGGGGGATAGTTCCAGATGCTTTCAACTTATGGACACTATAAATTGAGGTTTCCATGTTTTGCTTTTAATGGGTATTAGAGATACGATTCGTCCCGGCCGGCCCGAAACCAAAAAATAGAGGAACCCAAACTCAAACTTTAATTTGTGTGCACATTTGAACTGTCGTTATCGTGCAAGAACCCACGTCTTATTTTGATATATTGAGGAAGTCATCACTGCAACACATTATTATCTATCTATCACTAAAAAATAGACCAGTTACTTTTTAGACCAATTTAGGGAAAGCGTAAGCACTCACGTTGTGACATCGAGGACTCAGGCCAAGTTTGACAGGTCACAGGTGCTATCGCAAGGAACCTAAGTACTCTATTGTTAATCACTACAAGTACTTGTACAATTTTCTTGAGTACTACTATACCAATATAAGGAGTCTTCTTATAGTTTTACTAGATGTACCCAAGAAGTAAGTGTTGGTTATTATATGAACCGACTTCGGTGGATGCTTTGCCATCGTGATATTGCTGTGCTTACGTACGTGGATGCTTGGCCACCTTCATGTTGGTTTGCTAGTCTCAGCTGGTGCCCTCGGTGGTGTTCATTGGTTTGTTCTAGGTTCGGCCGGTTGAGTGGGTTCCCTCTTCTTTTTCAGTGTTCGCCGCTTTGGTGGCTTGTTGGCCATTTGTTTTGTGTGCCTCTTTTCAGTTTCTTCTCTTTATTTAGTCCTTTATGTGCTTGTAATTGTATCGCCCAACCTCTGTTTGGCTGCATCAAGTTCGGTTTGTAAACTGCTTTCTGCTTAACGAAATACGTCATGAAAAAATTATATGAACCTACTTAAGTTAATTATAACATTACATCACATTTTAAAATAGTTATGAAAAAAGATATGCAGCAGGACCAGTTACGTAACTCAATGATTTTCTCCATCCTAGTTTGAGTCTCTCACTCAGCTATGCTTTTACACCTAGTTATTCTTACATTGATTGGCAATGTGTTTTTCAAGAGCAAGGGACTTATGATGACTTTGCTAATATTAAGATTTGCCAGCGTTGTGTATTCATAAGGACATGGTGTGTATGCATTGAGATGAGTGTGCGTGAGCGTAACCACTCGTAGTGCCCGCTCCCATGGCCACGCCAGTACAAGCTTAGGCCAAAGGCATCCATAATTTTCTTTGAGCTTAGCTAGGTCTCATCTGAATCAAATGTATCATAGGCTAAAGAACAAATTCAGCATACCTTTATACTGGGAACGTACAGGCGTACAGCTCGCCCATGCACTGGACTGCCGGTTTGTTAGTTATCATAGTTGATCGAGTCAAATTATTGAAACACGACACGTTATCGACTTTGTAAGTTGCTACACATTTTCTGTCTCCACCTTGAGCATCCCAGTCCCCTGTCGGTTATATAACACACAGCAGCCTCACGTACACTTGTTAAGCCGGCCAAGAGCTTCCATTAACCAACTCCAAGCAAGCCACCAGGCACCCTATCAATGGAGCTGAACGGCAGCAGATGCTCACGCGCGCCGGCCGGCGTGCTCCTGCTGGCCACGCTGGCTGCTCTGGCGTTCCCGGCGATGCCGTCGGCGTCGGCGCAGAGCGCGAGCGGCGTGAAGGCGACGTACGTGGCGTACAACGCGCCGTCGGTGAACTGGGAGCTGGGGGCCGTGTCGGCGTCGTGCGCGGTGTGGGACGAGGACAAGCCGCCGGAGTGGCGGTCGCGGTACTGGTGGACGGCGTTCTGCGGGTCGGCCGGGCCGCGCGGGGACGCCGCGTGCGGGCTGTGCCTGCGTGTGACGAACGCGGCGACGGGCGCGGCGGCGACGGTGAGGATCGTCGACGACTGCGGCAAGACCAACGGCGGCGCGGTGCTCGGGATGGACACGCCCGTGTTCTACCAGATTGATACCGATGGCCGTGGCATGGCCGATGGGCAGCTCGAGGTGAATTACCAGTTCGTCGACTGCCAAGACTAGCGCAAAGTTAGCTAGTGATCGCGAGGAGATTAGAATGCATGCTTGCAGCATGTTCTTGTGTCATCTAAGGTTGCCATGATGGAAATGAAATAAAACCGAGATCTTGTTGTGCCTGTCCTGAATTGCCTGGTTGTGTCCTTCTGCAGACTGCAGTTATGTCCCATTGCCTGAGTTGCCCTCAGCCGCTCATGGTCCGTTAAGGTCAGCGTTGGGACATGTCGTACAAGGGGCTATAGGAATGGTCGGGTTAGAGCATCTCCATCAATAGCCCCTGGTTAAGTCCCCTACTTTTAACTTTCGAGTAGTAGGGACTAGCAAGATGGCCCGAGCGAATTGCACGGGTAGCTAGTTTTTTGTTCGTAATATTTTGTGTCATTTCACTGTATATTTATTTTTTTGGACACATTTTTCCTTGTTTTTGTATGTTTTGACTCCATTAAAAATTACTATTTAAACCATATTTATAGACTAAATCTCATATACTTAATTTTAGATTTTTTATTGTAATTTGAAAAACAAATAGAGACTTTTTTCTAATATTTTATATCCTTTCACTATATTTTTTTATTTTTTTGGACACATCTGTTCTAGTTTTTATGTCTTTTTTTCAAAGTTATTGTTTTTAACTTTTGTTATAATATTATCAATGCAGAGTACATTATTCTATTTAGCTATAAGGTTTATTATCAATGAAGAGTACATTATTCTATTTAGCTATAAGGTTTGTTAGAGAATTTATTTATTTGGCTCTATAAGTTGATGTTTTTTCATTTTTGTATACATTCGGTCGCTCATCCTTTACGGGGTAATACTCTTACATTATCTTTTAGTCTTTTTAATTTTTTATATATTCCCCTATACATAGATGTCCCTTGCCTAGATGGTATCTTCACAAAGTTGTAGATGATTATAGGCGAAAATCTAAAACCTCTTGGACTTGGTTCGCTAATTCTCTCTCCACTCATAGCCTATTGGCCCAATTTATCGGAATCCTGATTGGCCCATTCGGTCATTGCCTACCCCTCTGTTCCTCTCAGTCAAAGTCAATAATCACTTCTCTCTTTCGAGCTTCCATTCTTTTGTAACCCTAACGGTAGTGTTGTGTGGCCGATGTCACGCGGCGACCGGCAGCGAGTGGAGGTTATATGTTGAAGATGACATCCCGAGCTTTCTGTGCACGGCGTGCTGGCTCGAGTGAAGTCCAGGATGGTGGAGGATAGTTGTGGAGCTGGCGCATGCCTTGTGTTGTCGTCGAGGCACATCAACTCGTCGTTGTTGTCGTGCTTTCAGGATGACATCGGAGGCCGTGGTCACTGTCGCTGGTGCGCTACGGTCCACAAAGCAGAACTCATATGCCTGCATGCGTCATCATCGAGCCGACACTGAGGTCAGGCCCTGAAACTTCTCGCCCACTATATTTAGCTCAAGAAATCTATACGCAAATCCATTTGTTTTGTTATATTTTAAACTTTTGCCAATGCGTGAATCTTTGACGATGTGATATATCATATACTGAGCTTGTCTGTTGGTCATCAGCTGGCTTAGTTTTTTGTAAGCCATACCAAAACTTCCTATGAAAAATATTTTTTTGTAATGTAAAAAGATGGAATACTTATACATAATATGAATATTCACTTTTTTTGCATAGAGCAAGAGAAAATCAACCAACAAATCTGTGATGTGGTAACTTCAGCAGCATGTGTGGTTGACGATATTAATTTTTCCAACCATTTGGGCATCTGTGTGTTGTGTCGGTGATCTTGGCGAGAGGGTGAGTGATCCTAGCGTTTGCGCAAGAGAAGATGGAAAAGGTTGTTTCGGCTAGCGATCTATCCAGGCGAGATTGTGCGAGTTCAGGCAAAGAAAGTATGTGGCAGACAATGTTGATCTGAGTTTATCCATTGTCATGTTATATTTATTTATTACTTATTAGGATAGATATTATTTGGTGTCAAAGTTGGGCGTGAGACCTTTTTCTTTTTAGAAATAGACTCTCATTTTTCTTGTTAGAGACGGATATTTTTTATTTTGACTTTCTATAGTTTGTTCAAGTAAAGTCAAAGTTGCTCGTGCATTTGAAATCTACCCTATGCTCCATGGGCCTTCCACCCTTCAGATGGACAAGTAAAAGACTAGGATAAGCCTGAAACCA
>WEIB01000413.1:0-38746 GCA_015476505.1 Urochloa ruziziensis
GCAGCGACTCTGGTGGTGGACCCACAGGCTGATCGCTGAGAAGATCAGCCGAGTGGGACGACACCTCTGGCACTTGGATTGATGGGATCTCTGTCTCACCGACCGACTGCGGTGCAGGACCCGCAAAGGGGATCTCAGACGGCGTGCTACAGGATAAAGCACATATGGATTAATCACAGAAAAACATAAAGGACAATCAAAGGATGACAATGATACTTACAGAGTAGATACGCGCATTCTCGGGCGCTTTCCTCTCCGAGTGGGGGAAGGAAGGTCCCTCGGACTTGCAGTACTCAGAGGTACTATGGCAAGGGGCGACTGCTCCGAGCTGATAATTGGGGGCGGGATTGACGACCCGGCACCACCAGCTTCGTCTTTATCCGAGTCAGATGACTCGGAAAGGAGGAGTTGGCGACGGCTCGGCGCATCCCCAATCACGATCCCCGTTGAAACAGAAATCTTCCGCTTCTTCGGGACAGGGACAGCCTTCCCACCACTCGGAGATAGCACATCTGGAGAAGGCGAGGACGACAGACTGATATCTGAGTCATGCAGGTCACTCTCGCTTCCTCCGACTGCTTCTTCAACAGCACCGGCTCTGCGCGGAGCCGGCTGATCCACTCCCTTTGGCATCTCAGGCAAAGGAGGGATAGACACAAAGGCAGCTCGACCCTGCAAAAGTTGGGTTCAGTTCTTTACTGAGATTACACCCAATGGGTGGAATTGTAAACATAAAACAGCAACAGATTGGTTTAGTACCTCACGGCGTGGATTTGATAAGTTGTACGCCGGAGGACAATCAGTAGTCCGCAGGGAAATCCCTGACACAAAAAATTTGCCAAGCCGAGCTGCGGCTTGGCCCTTGTCAACACGCTCGGGGGCTTCACGCGTGTTGTCCCCCTCGGCGTAGTATTCATACGCCGGATGAGCCCGCTGCTTGAGGGGCTGGATCCGGCGCAGCACGAAGTTGGCTGCCACTCCTACGGCAGTCAACCCTCTATCCTTCAACTGGGCTATGAAACCCAGCAATTCCCGAACCTCGTCCATCTCATTCTCTTTGGGAAGAGAAGTCCAGGACTGGGAGGGAACAGGACGTGAATCAATTTCAGGGGAGATGGCAGGCGAGTGGTTTCCTACGTAAAACCACTCGGACTGCCACCCTTTGTTGGAAGTAAGAAAAGGAATATCAAAATACTCCCGGGTTCGACCCTCACGGAGTTGGAATCCGGCGCCTCCGACTACTCGCGGGCACTCGGTTCCAGGGTAAGGTTTCAACAGAAAAAGGTGAAGAAAAAGGTTGAAGTGAGGCTCTATCCCAAGATAGGCCTCACAGAGGTTGATGAAGATGGCGATATGAAGAATGGAATTGGGATTCAGTGCGCAGAGACTGATCCCATAGAAATGCAGCAGCCCGCGGAGAAAAGGGTGCGCGGGCACGCCAAAGCCGCGCAGAAGGAAAGACTCGAACACCACCAAATCAGAGGAATTTGGGGTGGGGAAAGACTCACCGGAGGCTGCGTGCCACTCGACGGTTTGCTGGTCTGGGAGGATGCCGTCGATGACGTGCTGCTCGAGGCGCCTGGTGGTGGTGATGGACTCCCTCCACTCGGCGGCGCGGTCCACGGCGACTTCGACGGCGGCCTTGGCTCTGACCGACCGAGCCCTTCCCGGCGACCTCTCCTTCCGCTTCAGGGCTTCCCTCCTCTTCGGCGCCATGGCAGCGAGCGGGGGCTGAGGATTGAGGATGGAAGTTGCGGGAATGGATCTAGGGTTTGCTCTCGCGCGTGGAGGAGAACTTGAGCGCTGGGAAGGCAAATGGCGAGGAAAGGAAGAAGATTGCGGCGGGGATGGCTTATAATGGAATGAACCGTTCCTCCCGCGCGGGCGCGATGCGTGTCTCGGGAACTCAACCGACGCAGGCACGTCCCGTCGCTTTGAATTCAAAGATGTGGTAAGGAGTCGCGATATCTCGCGATATTCTGGCTTCAATAAGGCAACCGTTAGTTTCCTTAGGAAGCAACGGACTTTACGGGATTAATGGGCCTAAATGGGCTGAAATATAGCACGACCTTTCAGTTCTGTTACATTAACAAATTTGTGGGTTCCTGAGCTAGTGTTCAGGGGCAGAAACCACTCGGTCGTGAGGCTAAAATTAGTCGACGGCCAGACTTGCTTTTGCAATTAATATTGCATCCTTGCAATTGATTTTTACGTAAGGCATGCGATACTATCGCTAAATTCGCTCAGAAGTCTGGGTCAAGTGCTGACAAGTATAAATCTTGTGAGAAGGTGGCTTACCATATGGTCAAGTTGGGTCGTGGGACACGATCTGAGAGTCACGCCGAGTTCAAAGAACTTGAGAACAGAATCCTTAAGAAGGGGAAACAAAAAAGCCCCAGAAGGAGAAGATTATGCGAAATCCATACCCAGAGGCATGGGGCTGAAAAATTCAGTCAGGATCCACGGCTTTCAGAGTCTTGACACGATCGTGCCGAGTCGAATCAAGACTCGGGGGCTACACCCAATGGGTGCACCTGGAGGTGCACACCATTGAAGGACTAAGTTTAAAAAGAGATTCATAATATTTTATTTTTGACCCTCGACCAGAATATTCTATTCTGCTCAAGGCTCGGGGGCTACACCCAATGGGTGCACCTGGAGGTGCACACCATTGAAGGTCAAGGTATCGACGGAGAAAAGTTGAAGACCCTTGGCCAATTTTCATACTAAAATTGCCCAAGGCTCGGGGGCTAAGTGTATTCACTTCGCTGTCGCGTCGTGAAAAAGAGCACTTCTTCCCCTCACTATGGCTACAATTGAAGAATCGTTTTCAGGAACATCTGAGCATGCATTCAGATCTTCCTCGAAACCACTCGGATCTTCTTCGAAATCACTCGGATGAGGTCTTAGACAACTTGAGAGCACTCGGATCATGTAAGAAAAGACAGTTCAATTACAGCCAACGATCGGCCAAGAAGTGCTCGGGGGCTACTGTGGGGGATATAGTACCCGGGTACCTCACGAGCAAGCCTGGCAGCCCACCAAAAGGGGGCGGCCCAGCCCACTGTTCTGGACCTGAAGACGTGCGGGACAAGTCGGCGCACGAAGGAAGGATCTGGAAGGAGAAGTTCTAGTTGGAATAGGAATTATTGTAAAGAAGGAAAGGATCCTTAGAGATAGGATCGGATACAAACCGACTTGTAACCCTGCCCCCCGATATATAAGGCGGGCAGGGACCCCCTCCAAAACAACTCACCACAACCCAACACATTTCATCTCAGCTCATAGCGAAATCCACGCAATACAACACCCCAAAACAGGACGTAGGGTGTTACGTCGAGTCGACGGCCCGAACCTGTCTAAACCCTTGTGTCTGTCCATCCTAACCATCTTGCTTCCGATCTTTGCGATCTTCCCTGCAATACAAATCACTTCCGTGGGCTACCCCATGGAAGACTGCCGGAGATAATATCACCGACACCGCTCGCACTAATGCCACTTGTCCCGCTCCACGCTGCACGCTCCCGCAACCGCCGCGTGCCCCTCCTCCTCTCCGCCCGACGCATCCCCCTGCCCCTTCTCCGTTCCGCCGCAGGGCAACCAACCCCCAACCACCCGGGCGCCATTAATGGCCCCGGTGTGCCCATACCGGGCGCCCATGCCGCCGTGCCCCTCCACGCCGGCTGCGCACCGCATCTCCCCGATCTCCACAAGCCACCGCCGCCCGATGAACACGGAACGACTGAGATAGAGCCACCCGCCGCGTGTCATCACCTCCGGCCGCCGTCACGAAGAAAGTGCGGCGCCGACCACCCCAAGTGCGCCTCTCGCCGTCGTCATCCGCCGCCGCGACGTGGCAAGCACCCTAGGCTCCCTTCCGCGGCTATAAAGGGGGAGCACCCCCTCCCTTGCTCGGCACAATTCACACTCAGCCGAGCTCCATCCTCCCCATGGCCAGCCCTCCTAAACCCCCTCTCCTCCCAAGCCACCACCCGGAATGAGTTACCATCATGCTCCTCTTCGTACTCGTGGCCTCCATTCGGGTCACGGTGGCCGGAGTGCGGAGATGGGGGCGAGCTCCGAGCTCCCCGCCCCTGTCCATGGCGGCCAGGCGAGAGGAGGGAGATGACCACCTCTGGTGGCTCTCCTTTTCCCCGCGCCGTGAAGCTGACGGGCGGGCCCAGCCCCATCCCCCGGCCGTATGGTCTTGGTCCACCAAGACCACAGACCCGGCCGCGCGCCAGACCACGGCCGGCCCACGGGCTCCCGCTGCGCGCACCCCGCGTAGACCCGGGCCATGTGAACCATGGGGAGGCAGCCCCGGTCCACGAAGTCCCACGGTGCCGGCCCATGAAACAGTGCCGCTGGCGGGCCCCACCCCGTTGCGTCAGCCAGCCCGAAAATGCTACGCGCACCCAGGTAAGTGCACACACAAGTTTATTTAGAGCCCTTCCACACTTCCAAAAATTCCCCAAAAATACCCAAAAATCCTAGGATTATTTCTAAGCCTATCAGTTCCATCCAATCCTTTTTAGCACATCATTAGAGCCTAAATCCCATTAGGCTAAGTTCTAAGCCAATAAGGAGCCGTCATTAGTGTACCCCAGAAATTCCCCTTCCCATATCTTAGCCCCATAAAATCCCCAAGAATTTCCACAAATACTAGGGATTATTCTAAGCATTTTCATATGCTTATTACCCTGGTATCCATCCCCTGACTCCAAAACCCAGTCGCACACTTCCAATGCCCCGCCAAAACCCCGTCTAAGCTCCACGGACGCCATTTCGCCGTCCGATCGAAACCCGGAGTCTTGGTAAAACCCTAGCCGGCATGCTACCCACAAACACATAAGGATTTCTAGAGATCCATATCAGTCATTCAGGGTTTATTCCCTAGAAATCCATATAAATCCCGGAATACTGATAATCATCGCTCCAACCATCGTCCGGGGAATTATTTAATAATTCTCTTGTTCTCATCCTTTAATCCGTTAATTATATAAAATATAATTAATGGGTTATTAATCCAACCCCCGGCCTTTAGAAAGACCCTTCAAATCCCCACCCTTCTTCCATTCCTTTTCCTTTTACGATTTGATTGATGTATTGTTATCCTGATTGTTATTTTATGTGTTTTATCGATAGCATGACCGGGCCCCGACGAGACGCCAAGGCTCCAGAAGGCCCGAAGCCCAGCCCGGTCAACCTATGATACACGCCTACGTAAGGAACGACTGAGGATCGACAATGAAGGCAAGTCTCACCAATAATATCACTTTAATCACTAAAGTTTACCTTATGTGCAGCATAAGCTACAGGGGGCATGACCGGAGGGTATGCCCAGCATCGCTGTAGGCTTAGGATGCTGATTGGGAGTGGAAGGAAGATCCCAAGGAAGGGGATTCCGAGCCACTCTGATCCCAGCTAAGGACCGGTTCACGGGAGAGTCTTTCTAGTGCCCAGTACAACCTCGCATGCCAAAAAGGCATAGCCTTCGGAATGCCTATTTATGTGAGGCCTTGATTCACACCCCACCAGCTGAACCTAGTAATCCATCCCAAGGAAGCCGTATGATTGGCGCAGAGTGCTGACCGGCGAACTGGGACCGCTCGGTGCCGGGTCGAGCACACGCCAAGTCGGGGAACGGGCATACTGGAGACAGCCCCAGACAGAGGGCTGGGACTGGGCGGCACGGGTTGACTAGGATACAGGGTCAGAAACCCTGAGGGCCAGAGGCCCGATGAGCTCATCAGAAAACCCGGGTTGATATCCGCGAGGCGGATGATTAGTAGCCCCTGTTTAGCCCCCAGTATGCACGTGGCTGGACCTAGGGAATGCTGACCAGCAATGGTCACCGGTGGGTACGAGTCTCGTAGGTCGGTACCGCCGAGGTACCTGGCACGGGCCGACCGAATGCGAGGTAGATAAGTACGACCTCTGCAGAGTGTAGAATCTATCTGGATAGCCGCGACTCCGGCAAGAGTCCACTTAGTCAAAGCCCCCGATGATTAGTTTTATTATTTCTGTACGGGGAACCTGAGACGGCGAAGGTACCGTTGATCAGGTTCGGGATAATATAATCGGGACTGGCAGGGAGGAAGTGCCCCTCCAGGACCGACCTTTACATTAATATAATTTAACATATTATTGAATTTGTGGGATTTGCTGGGTATTCTTTCCAGAATACTCACCCTTGCTTTCATTGTCTTACAGGTTTAGGCCATCAGGGCGAGAAGGTGCTGCAGCCCATTCCGGTGGAGGAATGAAGTGCCTGCCCGCTCTCCGTTAGTTAAAACGGTGTTAAAATCTATTTCAAATATACGTTATTTACCTTTCTGATACTAATCTGTGACAAGATCTGTATCAGCGACCGATCCAGGACCTGATACAGGTGATTAGGGAACCTTTGGATAAGGGGTCCCCACAATTGCTTGCGCAAAAGCTCTAGCTCCTCAACATCCTCCCCATCGACCAACTTCTTGTGCAGAACCTTCATTCCCATCACAAGCTTAACGGCCACGCCACCAACAAGCTTTGCAAGGTCGATGGGACTGTTCTCCTCACAGTCGCGAATGAAAGCTGCATAAACTAACCACCTCATCAGCCGTAGCGTAACACCAAGCCAGACAAGGACACTCAACGCAACTACAAAGAAAGGAAAACCAGGAAACGATTTCCAAGGAAAAGAGAACTAACCTTCAGGATCAAAAATAAACTCCCCAGGATCATCACGACTCGCCGGAGGACTGCCACCTGCTAGACCACAAAATGAAAAAAATAATAAGAACACGGATGAAAATTCGAATCCACCAAAAAATACAAAGCACCAAGGACTAACCACTCAAGGACTCTTCACCAACGTCATGAACAGAAATCTGCGGACGATCCTCCCTCCCTCCAACGACGCCGGCCTCAACGGCCGCGGCGTGGAGAGTATCTTTTGCTTTCTCAGCAGCAGATAGACCACTGCCGCCGGCAGTCCTGACCAACTCAGTCGACAGCTCAGGGGCAACGGAGGCCGCGCCAGTGTCCTTGACAGGAGAGGGATAACAAGTCCCCCCCCGACAAGAATGTAAGTTCCTGTCCATCCTCAAAGTCGAATGCGGGCGCCATCCCGATCGTTGGAGCGGCGACCGCATCATCGCAATCGCCGAGCAAAATGCTCGACGCAGCAGCAATATTCCGCAAATCTTTTGCGGAGAGCGGAGCACCACCAGAAGGACCCCCAGCAGTAGTCGCATCCCCAGCTTTCTCCCCGCCAGAGCCAAACACATCTTCCACCCTCTCCTTGACAATGCTTTCAACCTGCCCAAAAGCAAGGTTCTGAAGTGCATTTTTTGGTGCCAGCTTGCCCTTCTTTGCGGCAAGAGCAACCACGCCAGTCGCGTCGGCCGCTCGCTTCAGCGATGTCTTCGATTTAGCAACCCTACCCTTGCCACCGGCCAGTTCGGACCCAATGTTACCAGCAGGCCTCATCCTCGAAATAACAGTCGCGGGCGCGGGTCTCGGGCCGTACTTCACGCCCATTTCATCAAAAACACGATTCACTCGACCTTTGTGCTGGAGTATCTCGCGGCAGGAGCCATACTCCTTGGCAGTGTACTGCCCCAACATGACTGCAGCACGACGCTCCACTTCATCAACAATTGCCTCGTCGCTAACTCCCTCAGGTTTCTTCAGCCCGAATAGCGGGCAAGGAAAGACTCGATTCTCGAAATCCGCAAGCTTGAACTCCCCGAAACTACGGGGACGCCAACCAGCTCGAATAGGATAAATACCAGCCGCGATGCTCTCGCAAATAGCATCCCGCCCTGAAATAACCTGAGTGGCGCAGTAAAATGCGCTATTGCAGGGCGAGTTTCTCGCCTTCTTCGAATCCAAGTAGAGCGGCAGGAGGCAAGCTTCCAAACCAGCAACCTTTGAAGCAAGGGGGTACCCATACACAGCACAGCCAGATTCGTACCCCCCAGTCGGGACGCGAACCTTGGCGTACATCCAATGCTTGTCCCAGTTCTTGGACCACTTGTTCTTCTGGCTGTACGCCAGCTGTGGTGTCTCCATCCCCTTAGCGGCCCGACGAGGGCAAAACGTGTAGCACCCATATTCGGCCTGGTACGTCTCATCATCGTCGGCAAAGAGAACCTTCCTCTTGGAAAAATGAAGCTCTGTATGACGCACAAAGCAATCCAAATCGATCTCGCCTTTGAACGAGCGACACGCCCAAAAGAACTTAGCCAGATAGCAAAAGCTGCTAGGAGCCAACTGATGCATCGCAACCTTGAAAGTCCGAAAAATCTGAGGAATCAACGGATCAACAGGAAACCGAAGACCAGCAACGAAGAACTCACGAAACACGACGCACTTGTCGTCCAGCGGCTCCAGAACCTCCTCCTCACCAGGAACACGGCAATCACTAGATTCGAAGTAGCCCTTCCCAATCATCTCCTTCACATCTTCCTCCCTGACAAGCGATCGCCCAAATCTACGGGTATAGGGCATCAAATCACTAATCAGATCCTCGGGATTGGCGTCAAAAGAGCGAGCTCGAAAGCCAATAAGCTCGGTGTTGTGAGTGAGGTTCTCTCTCATCTCCTGGTGCTGCTGGCTTATCGTGCCCAGCTGAGTACAAAGAGTCGAGCTGTCACTAGCCCTTTTCTCCCTCAATCAACCACAAAGGAAGATTGAGTCACTTACTATTGCTCTCACAAAGAGAGGGGGAAATACAAACTTCTGGAGCCTCAACCACAAAGGATGGAAGCTCACCGGCACCTCTAACCGTCTAGGAGCAAAGCTCCAAGAGTAACAAACGCGAATCGACGAATCAAAGGATGCTTCAAGTCTTCTTGAGATGAACAAGTGCAAGCTCACAAAGGTGCTCAAGAACTCAACCCCAAATCTCACTCACCCAAAACCTAGATGAATCTTGGCTAGAATCAATGCTTGGAGGCAAGGGAGGGAGTGTATTTAATGCTTTTGGGAGCTGGTTGGTCGGAGAGAGCAAGAGGAATGAATGAAGGGGGTGATGGGGAATTTATACCCAACCTCCAAAGCATGACCGTTATGTGTATTTCGAAGGGATTTTGGATCATCGGTTTGGTCATGACTTAGTCAAAAAACAGCTTCAAACTTCCCAGGTCCGGATCATCCGGTTGTAAGACCGGATCATCCGAATCCACTCAGTGGGTTTTGACCATCTAGACCGGATCATCTGGTTGTGGAACCGGATCATCCAAATCCATGCGGTACCAAACCATGTGGTGATTTGTGATGTGTGTTTCTCAAATGTGTTCATCATCTCAAGAGAAAACTTTTGGCACCTTGAATCAATCAAATGCGTCCCCCTTGATAGTACGGTGGACCTAAACTCAAATTCAAAAATGGAAATAAATTTAAATGCTTTTCAATTAGCTCATCCACCATGCAATTTGAATTGAGGACCTTCTCTTCCTTTTCTTTTCACTTCTTTCATTTTATTCATGCACACATTCTCATACAAGCGCATCATATCCCAAATTGTGATTGTCAAGAATCACCAAAATCAAATTAGGGCCTAGATGCACTTTCAATCTCCCCCTTTTTGGTGATTGAAGACAACAACAATTTGGGCTTAAAGGGGAGGAATAAAATTCATGAAAATTATAACCATCAAGATAGGAAAGCTCCCCCTAAATTTGTGCATGAACAATTTCAAAAAACTGGCATCAAATGTCATTGCACAAGGTTTAAGTGAGCTCCCCCTCACACAAAGCGTATATGTGATATGTGAGGCGTGATACAATAAACGTGATGCATATGACATGATATTCAATCAATCAAAATGAAAAATAACATTACACCAACCATATCCATCACACCATAGAAATAAATAAGTTCAACATCACACTAGCAAGATAGTTCACATGAGTCTTACAAATTTAAAAGTTCACTTGACACTCCACACATAACACAAATCACATAGTTCTTACATGTCCATTGCAAAAATAAAAACGATAGATAGATAAATAAGTCTCTCAAGCATGATAAAGCACAAAACACCCAAATACACTCCCCCTTTGGCATCAAGCACCAAAAAGGAGAAGCTACTTGGATGCGGTCTCCTCATCATCTTCCTCCTCTTCTTCGTCGTCGTCTTCTTCTTCTTCATATTCCTCCTCCTCTTCTTCTTCTTCTTTGCCTCCACCTTGTGCATACTCTTGGCTACCATAGTCCAACTCAACATCTTCACCCGGAGGAGCATATGGCATGTAATCATCCCGTGGATTATAGATATGGGGAGGAGTAGGGAAATCATGTGGCTCACGGACTAGAGAATGTGGAATTTCTGCCTTAGCAAAGAGAGTCTTCTTAAAGCCAGCTCTCAAACTGATCATATAGACACTCTTCTCATTCAGATTATATGTACCTTTAGTAACCGAGGGTGTGCCAAACTTCGAATCACATTTTGGCACCAACTTTGCACCTTGTTGCATATGACATTTCTCGATAGCAATGGTGCACTGAACTTCACCACAAATGGCAGTAGAACAAGGCAAATGACTTGTAGGAATAATGGTTCTTGCAATATGAACCTGAGAAAATGTTTCTCCTTTTTCTTGCTGTACAAGATGAGCACTTTCACTAGTAACAGCAGCAGCAATATCTTCCTATCTATAACAATTCTTTTGCCTCTTGATTTCTCTTGCGTGCAAATGATTGTGGAATTTCCCGTTCTCTTCTCCCTCTAATTGGTCAGTCGATACATCAGCTACCAAATGGGAAGCACATTCTTCATATTCACAAGTTGGGGCATGACACTTTACAACTTGTGTAGTGCCTTTCTCAAACACTTCTTGTTTGGTATGTGCAGCAACAACTTTTGGTGATTCTTGTTTAGATTTCAGCATAATATTGGAGTCAATATCATTAGTTTCTTGGGAAAATATACAGTTAAAACCACTGTTGGCACTCCTTAGCGTCACTTTTTAGTAACGCTCGAGAGCGCTCTGATTATCGGGTAGCTAGTAGACTGTTATTCCGCAAGCGCATAGAATATAGCGATGTAACATTTCACCTTGGAGTAAACCAGGGTATCGTATTTATATTTCCGCATGGAAGCAGTATGGTTAAAGAAGATTGATGAATGAAATGATAAACCTTGTCAAAAATATCATGCCACTAATCTTAGGAAAAATACACCTGAGTGTAGGGATAATGGTCAAATGAATGACCGGATAGAAGGTCTAAAAGACCAGCGACACAAGAGCCTCAAATTTATAGAAAAGGAAAGACGTTGGGAGAGACCGGACCTAGGACACTTCTATTCAGAGAAAGCCGCTATAACCTTAACCTAGACTCTAGCTTAGATACCAGGGCAGAGCTCGCTTCGACGGCTAGAACGGGAGAACCACAGAACAGGGGGAGAAATGGGGGGGGGGGGTATTCTCCGGGCTTAGCACTACTATTATGAATACACCCGAATCCTGCCGCCTACCACGACTGTTCTGTGGGGTGCAACCACACTTCCTAGCTAACACCAAACCAGACACCACGTCTGTACCTAAGTGTTAGGATTTCCCTTGAGGCCTTACAGAAGAAATCCTCGTCCTTCCAGAGGCGTCATACCGCCCTGGTCGAGGTGAGAAAACCCGCGAGATGGATCTCGACAGAGCTAAACTAAACAATAAACTAAAGCTAAGAGAAAACTTCTGTCTCACTAAAGAGGCAGACAAGGCGAATACTTAAACTCTGAAAGTAAAGAAGTGAATATATTAAATATACTCTAAAAGATACAAGAGCTTTACCATAACTACGAAGACTCTGGACTTCCGAACGAAGCTCGACTCTACTCAATCCTACTCCCAACTCTAATCCTAACCTAAGAAATGGAAAAGGTGGAAGAACTCCTTCAAGTGCTTCACTTGAGCTTGTTGGTGTTGTGTGTTGGAGTGAAGAGGAGGGGGCCTTTTATAGCCTCCAAGGGTCGGTAGCCTACGTAACTGTCATGCTACCGACCTGCATAACCGCCACACGAAGGCCCATTGCGTGAGGACACAGCAGAGGGTCGGCCGGCCTAGGGGAGGCCGATCGGCCTCCACCTGGCGCCTCTTGAGACTGCCTTTGCAGTGAAGGTCTCTGATCTTCTACTGAGATCGGTAGTGGTTGGATCCGAGGCGGTTATGGCCGTTAGGGGACGGCCGGCCTAAGGTAGGCCGGTCGGCCTGCTCCTGGCTCATGTCGCCCCTCCGTTGCACTGACGTACTGCTTGGATGGTTGGATGATTGTCTAGCTTGGAGTTCACACGGATGATGCCCAAGGATTGCATGCAAGTGGGCCCTTTGATTCATGGTTAGGCTTGTTAGGCCTCTCGGGTCCTCTGATCAAACCATATTCGGATTCATCGTGCAGGATCATGTTCTCTGGTTCAGCTGTGCTCTGAAAAAGTGGGTCAACCAACTGGAACATTCCTAGGCCGGCCAGCCTAGGCTAGGCCGGTCGGCCAAGGATTGTGCCCAAATTTGTCGCTTTTTTACCTGTTTTCACCTGCAAGCACAACTCATCAAAAACTTGTGGAATTCGTGAGAAATAAACATTTTATGCATAGAACTTAGTGTGATCATCTATTTATTACCGAAGAGTTGACAGTCACTAAGTGGTTCTAATGACCGTCAACACACCCCCAAGCTTAGACTCTTGCTCGTCCTCGAGCATGGCTGAAACTTTAGGTTTGGTTGGTCAGGGTTGCATCAATGTTTGTGCCCGACAAATACCTCGGTCATAAGTCACGACTCCAGGTAGATTGAATAAGTTGGGATCTCATACCTTTGTTACCTGTGGGGTTTATCAGCTTACGTTCTTCAACTTGAGCGGTTGAGAGCCTGAACGTTCATTTCAAAGTATTCCTTGCAGTTGTTCAGGTTCCATCTCAGAGATAAGATTATTCAAAATCATGGTTAATTCATCCTAATGGTGCTATCGAGTCACTCAAGGTGTATAGCCCTCACTCTTGATTCGACCAACTCTTCCTATTCTAAAGCTGATATCTGGGTTTATAGGAAGGGTAGAAGTGCATACCTTGGTTACTTGTATCATCGAGCCGAAGAGTGATTCGCAAGAAATGGTACTCATCAAATCCCAATCTTAATTTATAATTTCCAGGGGAGAAGGAGAGAATGGACTCACACATGGGGATGATTGGTCATGTTGAACTCCTTATTTTCTCTCTCTTTTGAATATTTTGAGATGTTTCGATTCTAACTCTTTATATTCCTCTCTTTCTTTCTTTTCTCTTTCCCCTTTTTCGAGTATAGACTTCTCACATCTCTTTTTCTTTCTGCCTTGACAGAGAGGATTTATTTCGGTGGAGCATATGTATGACCTTCTTGGAATGGAATGGCTTCACAGTGGAGGTTTTAGGCTGGTGTGATGGATGTGTGTCGGCGAAAATGGATATCAACCCCGGAGTGGGAATTTGACGAGCCGGACACTTTTGAGGCTAGTAGAAAAAATGGGTACACAAAGGAGAAAGACAGGTAGATGACAAGTACCTTCTTGAAGCAAACACACCTTTCAGCAAGACTCAAAGCAACACAAAGTAGCATATGGTGGCTAATGATGTTTAACTGTATAGGCTCTAGGATAGGACTTTGTAATACCATCAGGGAAGAATTACCATCTTCAATCTTATAGAACTTCCGAGACATTCCTTACTGAGCATACAGTTGTACTTCAAGCAAACCATATCAAAACTCCCAACAACTTAGACTATGAACATGTTGCTCTTACTCCCACAAGATGAAAATGAAGGGTTTTCAAATGCCAAAGGACTCGAGATAGATGAATTATGAACAAGGCATTTGGAAAGCATAACAGAGCAACCATTCATCATTCCGAGAGAGGGTCACACGTAACTTCCATGCATAAAACTTTGAGGAGCATTTTATTCATACACTCTCTTTTTTATATTATTATTATTACTACTACTACTACTACTACTACTATTACTACTACTACTACTACTACTATTCTCATGGCATGGCATGGCTGGGAAGGCTGGAGCTGAAGAGGGGGGCGAGGGTACTTACCTGGATTTCACCGACGACTCCCCCAAGCTTCGCTGATGCTCACTAGTAGTATTGGTTGGGGTCAAATTACATGTGGTCAAAGAAACCAGTGAGGTCGATCTGGAAGGATGTGGTCATCCCCCAGTTCTGCTGCGTGAGCTCGGTGTTGTGAGTGAGGTTCTCGCCATCTCCTGCTGCTGCTGGCTTATCGTGCCCAGCTAAGTACAGATCTCCGAGAATTCCTGAGCGACCGGGTTCTCGTAGTCGTACCGGGCTGAGGCGGATGGTCCCACCTGTGGACCATAACTCGTACCTTGGTAGAAGTCAAACGTCTGTTCAAAACTCATGTGGGCTGTGGGGTTCTCTGACTGTTGCTGCTGCTGCTACTGGTAGTAGTCGGGTTGCGGTTCGGTTGACGGCCCTGCTTCGCTATCGTGCCTAGCTCGCTTGCCACGTGTCATGGGTCTTGCAACACTGTGGCGAGCGGGTTCTTTCCTCCTGAGCTACAAGGTTAGACTCTTCACTTATAACGTCCCGTAGTTTTGCAGTCTGTTACTTGTATGAAAAATCCGGATTTCAAATTTTTTTGATTGAATTGTTGTGAGTCATGACATAATTTACAACTTAAGTTAAATTCTCTCTCTCAAATTCCTAGTAATTAAATTGTCCATAGAATAATTTCATGATCATGCACATGTGATTTGGATTTTATCCGGAATTGTTAAATTCCATTTGGTTTTGTTTGAACTTGTTGAGTGTAGTTTATATTTGAAATACCATTTCAAATATAAACTAAAACCTAACTCTAACTTGGACCCAATCTAACTCAGCCCAAAACTAGCCGAAGTCTAGAAACCACCCCCGAACTAACTCCCCTAACTTCTAACTAGTCCAGCCCGGCCTACCTCTACCACCGGTTATGGCCCGCTAACCCCGCGGCCCACCTAACCCTTTGCCTCGACCCGTTCGCCCGTCGTGGCCCATCAAACCCCGCGTTGCTAATCAGGCCTGGAAGGACCAACACTAGGCCCAGAGAGGGGGGGGGGTGAATAGGCTAACCTAAAATTTTCCTAAAAAATCTCACGAAATCTGTCAGGACCGGATGATCCGGTATTGGAGCGGATCTTCCGGTGTCCGGAAGATCCGGTGCAATACCGGGTGATCCAGTTTGGATGAGAAACTAATGCATGATTCAAACTTTACTTATCTTTTGATGATTCCCTTTGAATACAAAGATGACAATAGATGTACAAAACCTTGCAAATATGATCTACACAAGCACAACACTACTAACAAGTAGATCGGGTCAAATCAAGCCTAAGAACAATAAAAACAACAATAGCAAGAGGAGACACAAGATTTGTTCCTGAAGTTCACTCCACTAAGGAACTACGTCTCCATTGAGAAGCTGACAAAGAGTCGAGCTGTCACTAGCCCTTTTCTCCCTCAATCAACCACAAAGGAAGATTGAGTCACTTACTATTGCTCTCACAAAGTGAGGGGGAAATACAAACTTCTGGAGCCTCAACCACAAAGGATGGAAGCTCACCGGCACCTCTAACCGTCTAGGAGCAAAGCTCCAAGAGTAACAAACGCGAATCGACGAATCAAAGGATGCTTCAAGTCTTCTTGAGATGAACAAGTGCAAGCTCACAAAGGTGCTCAAGAACTCAACCCCAAATCTCACTCACTCAAAACCTAGATGAATCTTGGCTAGAATCAATGCTTGGAGGCAAGGGAGGGAGTGTATTTAATGCTTTTGGGCTTGAAGGGGAGGAATAAAATTCATGAAAATTATAACCATCAAGATAGGAAAGCTCCCCGTAAATTTGTGCATGAACAATTTCAAAAAACTGGCATCAAATGTCATTGCACAAGGTTTAAGTGAGCTCCCCCTCACACAAAGCGTATATGTGATATGTGAGGCGTGATACAATAAACGTGATGCATATGACATGATATTCAATCAATCAAAATGAAAAATAACATTACACCAACCATATCCATCACACCATAGAAATAAATAAGTTCAACATCACACTAGCAAGATAGTTCACATGAGTCCTACAAATTTAAAAGTTCACTTGACACTCCACACATAACACAAATCACATAGTTCTTACATGTCCATTGCAAAAATAAAAACGATAGATAGATAAATAAGTCTCTCAAGCATGATAAAGCACAAAACACCCAAATACACTCCCCCTTTGGCATCAAGCACCAAAAAGGAGAAGCTACTTGGATGCGGTCTCCTCATCATCTTCCTCCTCTTCTTCGTCGTCGTCTTCTTCTTCTTCATATTCCTCCTCCTCTTCTTCTTCTTCTTTGCCTCCACCTTAGTGCATACTCTTGGCTACCATAGTCCAACTCAACATCTTCACCCGGAGGAGCATATGGCATGTAATCATCCCAGTGGATTATAGATATGGGGAGGAGTAGGGAAATCATGTGGCTCACGGACTAGAGAATGTGGAATTTCTGCCTTAGCAAAGAGAGTCTTCTTAAAGCCAGCTCTCAAACTGATCATATAGACACTCTTCTCATTCAGATTATATGTACCTTTAGTAACCGAGGGTGTGCCAAACTTCGAATCACATTTTGGCACCAACTTTGCACCTTGTTGCATATGACATTTCTCGATAGCAATGGTGCACTGAACTTCACCACAAATGGCAGTAGAACAAGGCAAATGACTTGTAGGAATAATGGTTCTTGCAATATGAACCTGAGAAAATGTTTCTCCTTTTTCTTGCTGTACAAGATGAGCACTTTCACTAGTAACAGCAGCAGCAATATCTTCCTATCTATAACAATTCTTTTGCCTCTTGATTTCTCTTGCGTGCAAATGATTGTGGAATTTCCCGTTCTCTTCTCCCTCTAATTGGTCAGTCGATACATCAGCTACCAAATGGGAAGCACATTCTTCATATTCACAAGTTGGGGCATGACACTTTACAACTTGTGTAGTGCCTTTCTCAAACACTTCTTGTTTGGTATGTGCAGCAACAACTTTTGGTGATTCTTGTTTAGATTTCAGCATAATATTGGAGTCAATATCATTAGTTTCTTGGGAAAATATACAGTTAAAACCACTGTTGGCACTCCTTAGCGTCACTTTTTAGTAACGCTCTCGAGCGCTCTGATTATCGTGTAGCTAGTAGATTGTTATTCCGCAAGCGCACAGAATATAGCGATGTAACATTTCACCTTGGAGTAAACCAGGGTATCGTATTTATATTTCCGCATGGAAGCAGTATGGTTAAAGAAGATTGATGAATGAAATGATAAACCTTGTCAAAAATATCAAGCCGCTAATCTTAGGCAAAATACACCTGAGTGTAGGGATAATGGTCAAATGAATGACCGGATAGAAGGTCTAAAAGACCAGCGACACAAGAGCCTGAAATTTATAGAAAAGGAAAGACGTTGGGAGAGACCGGACCTAGGACACTTCTATTCAGAGAAAGCCGCTATAACCTTAACCTAGACTCTAGCTTAGATATTGTCCAAGTCACCACCTCTAGGAGCCAAAGTGAAGCGAAAAAGTGTGTTGAACATCTTGTAATACGGAGTGAGACCCTTGATTGTTCCAAAGTTGAAAAGGACCAAAGACGGGATCATACATGAAGTGTAATTTGGAGGGATCAAGCTCATCACCCTCATGCAAGTTCATCAAGGAACAGTCCGGGTGGCACAAGTCCTCACGCATATCACTCTTCTTCCCATGTTCAAACATGAGGCTAAATTGACCCAAGTGGATGCGGTAGCGCTTTCCACCGAGCGTCCATGATATTCCATAATCTCCCTTTGCAATAAACATGGTGGCATAGAACTGGGCCACTGCTTAACTCATTCCAATCACATCTAAAACTCATGATCTCATCAATCTTCGACTGCTTGCACCTAGTATACACTGCATCAATCACTTCCTTGACCGGAGAAGAAAGATCAATCAAATATTTCCAATTAATCCATTTCATCTTGGTGGTGATATGGGTCATCTTCATGATCATAGATTCATACCAATCTGCCTGGTGAGGGAACCAAAAGCGGACATCTCCAAAGAAACTACACTCCTCCTCACTAGGATCCTCGCTATACCTCAGATGTTTGATTGAGCGGCCACTTGACTTGTATGACACCATGGGTGGATCATGAGGACCACGGGTGGGAGCCATAACAATGGCTAAGCCAAGCTCAAAGTAAGAGGGATCAACATTATCGTCATACGCATGGCTTCCACTACTCCCACTTCCAATAGGTTTCTTGCCCTTGGCCTTGCCCTTCTTAGGTGCACTTGAGCTTGTGGCTACACCTTTACCTCGCCCTTGAGGTTGAGGTGCACCATGTCCTCTCACATTCCATGAACTTGTGACCTCGCGGCCAGTCTTGGGCTTCTCCCTAATGCCACCATCAGAATCGGTCTCAACTTCTGGTTTAGACTCACTCTCCACGTACTTCTTCTTGCTAACCTTCTCCCTCGCCATCTAGATCAAACGAATATGCGAGAATGATTTAGAATTTGGATAAAAAAGGAATGAAGATCATAGACTCGATGTGCATTACTGAGCCTGACCGGGTCATCCGGTCTAGGGTCGGATCATCCGGACCTGGAGGGGTCCGGGTCATCCGGTCTAGGACTGTTGGCGCTGTTACACGACCCACTTTTAGTGCCATCTAGGTTATGTTTTTGGACTAATCTTTATACTAACCCTGCCACTTGGCATTGAAATAACCCCGTTTTCGCATGTGCACATTACTTGGAGCATTTTGGTTTATATAGGTTCATTGGCTATTTTGGAGCGAATATGGGCTGAATTCGAGACTAGCAACAACACGGCAAAAGATGAAGGCCAAAAGCCCTAATGAAGCCCAAAGGAACCGAAGCCTATTTATGCTCTACTCCAACGGGCCACCCCTAAACAAGGCTCAATTGAACATAAGGCCAAAGTAGTTCGAGATCAAGACAAATCCAGTGCAGACTCGGAAGACCCATCAAGACCCATCCATATTCTAGAGCCACCGACATCCAAAACCAACAAGTATTGGAATTTTAACTACTAAACATCAAAGTAGCTTGCACGCGAAAGATGGGCCCGAGGGGGGCCAAAAAGGCCCTTGGCCGCGCCGCCCAAGCCTTTTTTGAGGCGGTTTGGCCTCCCCTTCGAGGTAGGGTTTCCTCGCTATATAAACAGCCCGTCTTCCAGAAGAGGGCATCATCCATTCTCCAGAAGTCGACGAAACCTAGAAGTGAGCACCGGAGGGAGACGACGGCTGCCGCAAGTCCTCAAAGTTGTCTAGGGAATGGCCTAGGCCAACCCTAGCCGCCATGGCCTCCTTGCGTGGTTGTGCTATGGTGGAGTTCAGGAGCCAATCGTTCATCATCTATGGTCTGTACTTGGAGGTGATGGTGTAATGAACATATTCATCTGAGTAATGATAATCATGTCGTCCGATCTATTAGCGACTCAATGTCTCCTTTTATGCTTTCTACCTATCAAGAATGTGCTTGATATTAGTCTAGATCTAGATTAAACTACTTAGCTTGCTTTGTGTGATCGTGGTGATTAGACCTAGCAAGTGGATCCTTCATGATTTCTAGACACGTTCCTTGCGGGTGTGCCCTTGTAATTCCCATACTAATAGGGAGCGTCGTGACAGGGCGTGGCCTGTGTAAGTTGGTGTTCTCGGGAGGTTGGCCGGAGGTAAGTGTTTAAAGATGCTTTGGATGAGATGCATGATTTGTTTGCTCGTTGGCTAGAACTACAACTAGAAGGCAATAGGCCTAGTTACCCCTTTGGTTGCGCTTTACCTTTGCCTATGCTTGTGGATGAGATCAAACCTATACATTAACTCACATCTATAGGTTTACCCTCGTTGCAATCAACGCTTCATGTTAGGTAGATCCATTAGATTAGATGGAAAACCCTAGGTAGTTCGCTGTCGATCCACAGATTGATAAACCTTGGGGGAACACTCTAAGGGAAGAGCTACAATGATCCGTGCAGCTTGCGGTGGATCTTGGCGTTCGTTTGCGCCGCCAACAAGCTTTTCTGGGGCCGTTGCTGGGGATCGGCAACACGAACCCTTGGTCGATCTATCTAATTTTTCAGACTAACCCTAATTTTTTTATTTATTGCATATATTCTTGTTTTCTTGTTTGTGTCCTTGAAAACATGTAAAAAGACTAGACACTAGACTCGGGCTTCGATAAGCCCAATCGCGCTTCGACAAGTCGATGAATACATGAAGATTTGCTCCTTGGTGGTAGGTGCTAACTTTGTTAGTGGCCCAGCATCCGCCATTGAGCCCCACACTCAAAGCAAGCGACAATAAATTAGGTACGCCACTGTGTCAATTAATTTTAAAGACTAATGTTTTTCGGAAGATTTGTTCATCCAGACAATAGGTGTTGAAAGCAACTACGTCAAGTAAGGCTTTGGCTCAAGTAAAACTATGAAGAAGAAGCACTATTGCTGCCATACCACTCGCTGGTGCAGCAATGGTGGTGACCATGAAGCCAAGAGATGCACGAAGTGATGCCCTGAAGACCACAAGATCGAGTTCATCGCATCTCCGGATCTATCTGCAAGAAGATAGAGATGTCATCATGATTCTGCACATCCTCTGAAGAAAACAGCAGAATATTTTTGGATATTCAGTATGCCCATGAAGTTCTCATTCCAACGGATCAAGCGGTAAGGCAATCGGAGGCTCCTAGCCAAATCATCGAACGTCGCGCGTCCTGAAATTTTTCTGGACAGCACTGTAGCGCTGAAATAAAATGGGCATATCTCACTCATTCGGACTCCGTTTAAGATGATCAAGCACTCGTTGGAAAGGTAATTTCATAAAGTTTTCAAAAGAGATATATTTTGGTATATTTTCTGTTCTGTATACAGGGGCAAATCCACAAAGGAGAGGCAGCAGCAAGACGATGACAACAAGATGGAGGAGATGGAGATGACGAACATGTAGAGAAGCTTGGGCAATGCTTTCATGGAGTGTATATGAGAAAATTCAGAGGCTAATAACATGACCAAAGACTTCCGAAGCATTGGCACCTGAAGACACAAGGATGAAGACAAGAGGCTCCAAGGCTAAATACAAAGGATGTCACGCGAGAAGATTTTTGCTACTCCTACCTACCCCTACATGTAGTAGCAATGGAGGGAGCAGCCATGCGCATAATGGATGATCGGAGAAAAGACAAAGCCAAGAAGCAAAGGAGAAAAATAATGTGCAAGACAATGAAGGAGTGATTCACAAGCAAGGGGTGGTGCATACCTCTGAAGCACAAGGACATGGACTTATAATGGAGCTAGCAACATGTGGGAGAAAGTGGACAAGGAGGAGACACGACAAGGTGGTGCTCCGGCCGGCTCTGTGCCCCTAGACCAGCCAGCCAAGCCTTTGTAAAGATCCTTTGAGGTGCTCCTTTCACAGGTACATAGTTCATAAAAGTTCCTAGTTTATGTTCTTGAGTTCATCCACTTTTAGCACCAGAAACACTCCGCACAAAAGAAAAGAAATCATGCACAAAGATTTGATCCTAAGTCCACAAAAAGTCCACAACAAAACCTAGCCTAGCTTTCCCCCCAATATTTTGCTCTTCTGCTGGCATGAAACCCCAGGAGGTGTAGTAGTTCTATTAGCATAGCAAGGGGACCTAGAGGAAGACTTTCTCTGACTTTCATTGAAGAAGGAGGAGGACACGATCGTCGACGTCGCCTATTCCACTTCAACATGTAATGCAATCAACTACACCACCATCATATGCAAAACTTAGGGGCCATGATCATGTCAAAGTAAGAGAAAGAAAGGTTTGCAATCCTGAAGGACACGAGAACTAAGTGAGTAGAAGGAAAGCACGCTTGACGAACTACAAGCAAGATCACCGAACACCTCCATGCCTCCGTAGTCGCTGTTTTCGCTAGTTTGGAGCACATGTTCAGAGATGTACAAGAGAAGAAAATTGAATATTCAGAAGCACCATCAAGTTCTCGTTCCAACGCATCCAAGATCGATCAATTTGAAGACCCGTGCAAGGAGATATGGCAAAAACATCAGGCGATGCGCGTGCTGAATCAGCTCGGGACAGATTGTAGTGCCGGAGTAAAACGGGCATAACTCTCTCGATCGGAAACCTTTTTGGGCAAATAAAGACTTTTTGGAAAGAGAATTTCATATGACATTCTGGAGCAATGTTTGGCTACATTTTCTAATCTGGACAGAGGAGAAAAATTCGTGAAGATGAGGCAGCAACAAGAGGACAATGGAGAGAGAGGTGATAACAATGTGAGAGATGATTGGGCAAGTCTTCCATTAAGCGTGATTATCATATACAGTGTGAGGAGTGAATCAAGGCTGCATGGACACCTTCATATCTTGCAAGAGGGATCATGGCATTGCAACAACAAGAAGGTATGCGAGAAAGTCGAGCTCTGTGACTTTAAATGAAGCGCTTTGCGGGAGGCAACCTGTTCCGTTTGTTTTTCTTTTTAGAGAGAATTAGGAGGTGTAGTACATCACTTTGATTTGAAACTTGTGGCTAGTTGACTTAGGCTAACTTTTATTTTGTTTTAGACCACCATCATATCATTTTCCACCTTGCATTCCATTGCATGTTTTATTTTTCTTTTATGACTTCTTCTGAAAACCCTTTTCTACCAAAGCATTTCTATCACCCACACCTATACCCAGAGCCAATAGAGGTAGGAGTAACTTGTGTTGATTAGACGCTATCACCGTTGACATTAACCAAGTGTATTCCTATCCTCTATTCTAACTGAAAACTTTGACTAGCCCTCCAAACCCTTAGGAGAAATTCTTATACCTTTAGCGATCCTAAAACCATAGGTTTTGTTTTTATCCAAAAACTTAACACTTGTTTTTCTTTAGTTTTCAAACCACCTTAGTTGGAATTTCTAAACTTGATTTCGCTCTTTAAAATTCTAGTTTTTAGCCAAAAATATGGGATACCCTTGAACCTATCCCTAAACCTTGTTAGCTTGGTTGTTTGGCTCTTTTTGATGAACGATTTTCTTGTTGGCACTGCTTATTAGCTACAAGCTTTGTCATTTTAAGCAATTCTTTTTGGTTTCTCTATGGTTTGCATCGATCCTCTGCTTACCTAGAACAACGAACATTGCGGATAAACATCGAAAGTCCTTTTAATCCTTGCTAACCGTTGTTTTTTACTAACTCTTTGCATTTGCATTTTGCATCCATTCCATTGTCCTCATCTTCATTATGACTAAGCTTTGTTCTTTCTTAAAACCTTATGATGAATGCTTTTATGTATATGTTAATGCTTTGATGCGTTTTCTCTTGCAATCTTGTGTAAACGTGGTGTTTAGACTCGATTGCAAACATCATCATTTGGTTTAGTAATTCTTGGAAGCTAATCATTTTGTTGATGCTTTGGTTGGTTTACAAACATTACATTGCGCTTTATTTTTCTTGTGCTATAAAGAATTTGTGATCTTGGGATAGACATGGTGTTTTGACCTTGGTTTATAATACTTTTTGGCTATGGAAAATTCAGCAACCTTGTTGTAAGCATGGTGTTTAGAGCATGGTGTAAACAATGTATTTGATTGTATCCCTTCCTATCATTTGCATGCACACTTGCACGCACGTACACTCATCAGGATTGACATTTCTAAGCTAGCTATGCCACAAGTTGAGAATCATAGGGATGATGTTGGTTTGTTGGCAATTGTTTCTACTCCCGACCGTCAACCCGGGGTAGTTTGTGCTTAATTGTGTTGCAGGCATGACAAAAGAGAAGAGAAAAGTGGGGAAATTGAAGGATGAAGGCGGCAAGAGAGAAACAACATAAAGATAATCTCCACATGTGGCAATGGACGCGAATAATCACAACACGGTGCAACTTCTTCTATGCCTAGCAAATACTAAGCATGGGGGAGGATTTGGTGCAAGAAAGACATCACCACATGGAGTACAAGGACCATGATCGCCACAAGATGCTTAATTCTTCTTCCATGGTAAGCACAATGCTTGAGCATGGGGGAGGCTGCGCTACACTCCATTACAAGCATCAAAAGGACGGTAAATTTGCCTTACACCTTCTCTTTTCCTTCTAAATGCTTGTACATATACATGCCACCGACCTTAGTGTAGAAAACCTTTGTATTTCTCTCTTGTTAATAACATGGCTGCTAGGAGGACAACCTAAGTTTTGTTTGTTTTTATAAATAATCATCACCATCACTTTGTGCTCACCACGGCGATATCTTTTATGTGATTTGCTTATGGAAAAGTGATGAAAGTTGCCGCTTTGTTTTACTTACACAATGTTGTATATGACTTGGCTAATTGCTCTCATTTAAATGGACACAAATTTAATAAATATCGTCTCTTTAATTGTGGAGGTCAAATGACTAAATTCTAGACCCACAAACTCTATGTTGCTCTTTGATTTAAGTTTACCGATGACCTCATAATTTGTATGTTTTATTTAAAATTTGATCCTTATGCTATCTTCATTCGTGAATTTCTTGCAAAGTTCTACCTACCAAAGCCTATATATATGCATGATCTTTCATGATGAAACCCTTAGATTGCAAACTTATATTTTGATGAGTTAGATTAGGATTGATTTCTTTGGTACGAGACTAAGAAGTTGGCCATTCCGTTTTGCGTAACTTCTTTTTGCTAGCCTTTTCTATCCATGCATTGCTAGTCTCCACACCAGAAATTTTGCAAACCTTGCTGGATATCCACCCTAAACCCAAAATTATCTTTTTGTGATTACCTCCTTGACCACAACCCAAATATTGAGTATGGAGAATTATTCTACGGAGTATCAGAAAGAACAGAGGCACCATCAATGGAATATAATTTTGGGAGGCATCTACAAGTATTCAGGAGAAAAATGAGAAGAAACAGAGGAGGGAAAGTCTCTTTTCATCCCTGTTGGCCTCGAAAATTTTTATGGATGTCCCTCCTGAAGATTCAAGCCATTCTCTGCAAGATTAAAAGAATTTATACTATACTCAGCGGCCATTTAAATTTTCCTCTCCTTTGCTCGAGGACGAACAATCGTTCAAGCATGGGGGGAAGGAGTCATCGCATTTCTCTAACTACCGCTGAGTAAGTGTCATGTTACAAAAGGTTCTAAGGAGCATAAAAGAAAAATAAAGAAGAAAAAAGTGAAAAAGAAAGAAGAACAAAGAAAAAGACGAAGAAAAGAAAGAAAAATAAACATGCTCCTTAATTCTTTTTGCTTCATTAAATTCTGAGGACCCGGTGTGTCCGAGGACCGGTGGATGGTCGGTTCCTGGTGTGATGAGTGATTGCCAACGTGGTGTGGATTGACGTTTCCCTTGGCTCAAGTATTGCAGATGTAGAATGCGGCTTGATTGCATTGGTGCAGGTGAAGGACAGGCGCGAAAGGTCTTAGCCATGGCGGCCTCCGAGGAGCGGAGAGACAAGTAGGCTTGGTTCGAGGGACCCGGTGGCCAGATGGATCAAGTGCGGTTCACATGGTGGCAAGAACGAGCGAGGGGACGTGGTTCCGGTGCGAGGTAGCGGCTCACAACCGAAGCTCGTACGCGGACGTGAAGCCGGTGCAAGGTGGCGGCTAACGACCGAAGCTTGTACGCGGGGTTTGGTGATTTGGCCACAAAATCATCGGTGGACGGTTTCCCTTGGTTTGGGCCTCAAAACCAAGGCCGAGGACTCGACGTGGCGAAGATGGGCCACTGGGCTGTGGCATCAGCCAGGGGCGGTTTAACTGCCCCCCAGGGGTGGTTTAACCGCCTCCCCCTGGGCCGGCCCAAAATCGGCGTCGAGGAGCTTCGATCCGGATGACACGCGGCGTGACTGCAAGGACTGCAAGGCTTGCGTCGAGGGAAGCTAGCTTGCAGTGGAAGGTGTCCCAGCCAGAAAGTATCTGAAACCAAATGTCAAATTCGCCCCTGAGGGGTATGTATCACTTGGGGTTGTTTAGTATTTAGAGCACCACCACTTGGACTACTAATAGGCCCCCTAGGGCTTGGTGGCTGCTAGCTCTCTAGTTATCTCTTTAGTTATCTCTTTGTTTTTCTCTTTGAACTAGCTTTCCCCTTCATCCCCTCCACCTAGAACTATTTCGAATCATTCGTAGTTTGTATAGGTGAATTCATGGTTTGTTGATTGAGTTTGTTCTGCTCATCTTTGTGCCATGATTTAAATCATGAGCTCCTTTTCCTTTTCCTATTTTCGGAGGTATTTTTGGAGCTATTTTTGGGGGATTTTCGTTCTTTGCTTCCTTGGGCGATTTCTCTCGGATTTCTTTGAGGGATTCACGTATGAGTGCCTTGTGCCTCTTTTGCTGGTGATCTCTTGCCCCCAAACGCCGAGAATCGCTTTGGATTTGAAGTTTTCGGGATGAACTCAAGGTCATGGTGTTCTTCCTTAGATTTGAGATTTCCGGAGTTCTAGTGAGTTAGAGGCCGAGATCTTTTGAGAAAACACTCCACTGAAGGTGCATATCATCTGACCAAAATCTCGTCTCAAGAGCTCAAGCGGTTTGGGAGATCCACTTTCAATTTGACTTTTTCCCGAGGCTCCCAGGGCAGGTCGGTTTAACCGCCCCCCTAGGCGGTTTCACCGCCCCCCCTGGCAGCACAGGGTCGAGTTGGTTTTGATCCGTTTTGTGTTCGTTTCGATCGATTCGAGTTCCGCTGCGTCTATCTTGTTCCTAGGGTCAGTAGCTTGACAGTGGCTACGTGATCTTGGCAAGATCGCTTTCGGAGGCGTTGGAGTTGATTTGGGAGAATAGCGGATTGGTTGGAAAGAATTTTTATCGGCTCCCATTCACTCCCCCCTCTTTGGTCGCTGTTTCGGTCCTGCAATTGGTATCAGAGCCGGTTACGGGTCTTTGCGACTCTAACCAGTCTAAGATCCAAAGATGGCATACCAAGATCGGGGTTCCGGGCCTCCGCACTTCGATGGGAAGAATTATCCGAATTGGGTCGCGCGTATGGGCGCTTTCTTGCGAGGCAATGGAAAGTTGTTGTGGGATGTGACCGAAGATGAAAACTATGTCAATCCTACCAACTTAGATGCCCAGGGTGCAAGAGATAAATTCGAGGCCAACGCTAGGGTTGTCGACTACTTGTTTCGTGCTTTGTCGACCGAGGAGTTTGAACGAGTTTTGGGCGAGGACCTAGCTAGCCAGATCTGGCTAAAGCTCAAGGTAGCCCATGGTGGTTATAGTCATGTTAAGGCTAGGCTTTTCTCGGTTTATCGAAGAGAGTACGAGAACTTTGAGCAGTTGGATGGTGAGTATGTCGATGCAATGTTTCAGCACTTTACTGCCATAGTCAACAACATGAAAGCCAACATTGCCGCACTCCCATACACGGATCATGACAGAGCTTTGAAGCTCTTGCTTTCCCTTGATCGGTCCGTGTGGGGTGCCAAGGTTGAGGCGATCATGGAGTCGGCTAACTATGAAACCTTGAGAGTTGATGAGCTTTTCTCGAAGTTGAAGTCTTCTGAGGTTGATAGAAGTTTATTGCCAAGGCTAAGAGTCGACTGATCCCATAGTCTGGCTCTAGTCGGTGGCTCTGGTTATGGACATGCTAATACTTCCAAACACTTTGCCTTGTCTTCTCTTAGTGTCTCTTCCAGATGAAGAATATGAGGTGCTGAGCGAGGAGGATCTCGCGTTGCTGACTAGGAGGTTCGAGCGCATGTACCAGAACGCAAGGGCTCGAGGCGTGCGGGAAGTACGTGCTACAGGTGCGGCAAGATGGGCCACCTCATCGCGAGTGCCCGGAGGAGATCAAGAACGACTACAACCGCAAGCATCGACCGCGAGACAAGCACAAGCACCGCTCCAAGGACAAGCACCACTCCAAGCACAAGAACAAGGAGGAGAACACCAACACGTCGTCAAGCTCGAGCTCGAGCAGCGAGGATGAAGACCGCGGCCACCGCAAGGAGAAGAAGCACAAGAACTGCAACTTCAACGGGCTCTCCTGCGCTGCTACGAACTTCTGCACCATGTCACATGATTCCAAGAACGTCTCCGACTACGACTCCGACTCTGACTCCGAGGATGTGGTATTGACCGATCCCACCTCTTTGCGTAAGGAGATTGCTAGGCTAGAGCAGTTGGTCGATAATCGGGATGATGTGCTTAGGAAGACCAACAAGGAGAAGAGAGAGCTTAGGTCTTTGTTAGGAGAGTCCAAGGAAAGAGTAGCTGAGCTTGAGGCCTTACTTTCTGAGACTGGAAAGAAGGCGATGGATTTTGAGTCTTTGCTTGGTGATTCTAGAAAGAGAATAGCTGAGCTTGAGTCTGAGATTGGTGTGCTGAAAGATGCTCCTCTTGTGTCTGATGAAATTGAATGCTCGTTTTGTGATGTGCATCTAGGTGATCTGGTAGCTCTAAGGACAAACACATGACATGCCTTGATGAACTAGAAAGTGCTAGGGTTGAGCTTGCTGAGTTGAAGTCTAGATCTTCTTTGCTAGGTGCTTGTACTTCTTGTCCTGCTTTACATGCTCAGTTGCTTGACTCTCGTACCATGATTAGTTCGCTTGAAGCTCAATTGAAATCTCCTATTGCAAATTCTTGTTCTGCTTGTGATGTTGTTGCTTTAAAGAATGTTGAGCTTGCACAATATGTTGATCGTTTGCAGGATGAGAATGATGAGTTGCGACAGTATTTGGGTTGGTTGTCGGGTCACGAGCCACAGCTTAAGATGTTGATTGCTAGGTTCAAGAGAGCTGATGGTCGTGGTCTGGATTCTGAGAAAGCTAGTGAGTGTAGTGGTGAGAATGAGAGAGAGCAAACCAGTCCCACCACAAACACCCCAACACCACCAGAGAAAACTCCACCAAAGAACAGCTTCTCACCTAAACCCAACCACCTGTTGAACAAGCTTGACACCACTCCAGATCCTCCAAAGTTTCCCCCAAAGACAAACAACTTCCAAAAGAGAGTGACCTTTGTGAAGAGTGGGGTTTACCAGAAGAGAGAGAAGCCACAGCCGAGAGAAACCCCAAAGCCAAAACCAGTCCGCTTCCATTGTGATCATTGTGGAAGGGATGATCACCTAGAAGAGTTTTGTTGGAGGAAGAAGAGAGAAGAGAGGTGAGAGAAGGAGTTGGGTAACAGGAACAGGTACTACTCTTCCCATAGTGTGCCTGTGTCTCGTTCACCCTTGCCTAGGAGAGAGGCCTTTGTGCGTACAGTTCCTTCTATGGGTGTTCATGGTGTTCCAGCTCGTGGTGAGTTTGCTAGGCGGCCTCCTGCTCGTGGTCAGTTTAGTTCAGGGAGGTTTGACCGTAGCTTTGAGGCTAGGAGAGAGTCTAGGCCACGTTTTCCCCCGCGTGGTGCTAGAGGTCCGATGGTGAGAGACGAGAGGGTTTCACGTGGTAGAATTGATTTTGCTAACCCATATTTTGAGCAGATGGCCCGACACTGGTTTGACTCTTTTTGTGCTAACCCCAGTGTCGAGTCATTCGCCCATTCTCGTTCTCGCTTTTGATTGTGCAGGTGGGAGGCGTGGAGAACTTTTGGTTGATGGTTCTCCACACTTTTTGGATGGCCTCGATGTGGCCTTTGTACACTTTGTATTGTGAGTATATCTTTTGTACACTCTTGTACTCACTGGTGTATCTTTAGCATGATTTGAGTTGCATTCTGCTCGTTTGAGATTTCTCTTCATTTTCGTTTTGTGATGGAGCTTTCCATTTGCTTTTGTACACCTTTTTCTAGTTTTCTTTTACTAGGTGTCTTTGGTTGAGGGGGAGCTCGACTTCATTTAATGGGGAGTTTGGTTTTCGAACCTTAACCTTGGATTTGCATTTTGGTTGCACATTCCAGGGGGAGCTTTATGGTTATGCTTTGATCACGCTTGTGCATTGAGTTTGAGCTTGTCCATGTTTCTACCCAAAACTAGCTTGCAGACATTTTTCACCAAACCACTTGACCAAGCTACCTTCACCCGCTTGCGAGGGGAACTTGGTGTGTGTGCGTTTTTCTGAGCTGAGTTTTGGAGGCTTCTCTTGTAGCATATGTATTCTATTGTACCATCTTTGTATCTTGATGTACATTTTTTTGTTTTTGTATCTTGATGTATAGTTTTCATCTTTGCATCTTGTGATATATCATGCTGCATTTGTATGATATCTTAGGATGAGCTTCTCCTATATGCAGTGATTGCTACAACTTGCTACTTTTTAGAGTTCAGGCAGGCTGGCTAGGGATTGATTGTATGGATGGCTATGCTCTTGATGGTTTTGATATATATTCTATTGAGATAGCCTCTTTTTGAATTAAAATGACAAACTGAACTTAAACTCTTTCACCCATGAGTAAATGCCTTTGCATGTCTTGTTTGAGCCGAAATGGCTATATCTTGCTTAAGATCATGCTACGATGTGATATTATTTTCAATTGGGTCAAAGACCTTTGTCATTGTAAATGTTTAGCCCATGCTTTATCTTGTGGAGAAGCATAAGCTTCTTTTTGTCGCAAATACATTTCATGTACCATGCTTAATTTGAAAATTTGAAAAATGAGATGTCTATGCATGAAAGAAGAAAGATGAGAAAAAGATATATTTGTAGAAAATTATACTCATGTCTCTATGCTTTCACCATTGCACACACTTGCACACATGGGTGCTAAGCGGTTGCATGTTGTTTGCCGGAGAAGTCTCCCATGAGAAGTGAACACATGGCTCCGTGCTTTGACATGACATGAGATAGAACTTGGGCGTTTATGATGATCTTTTGTTGAGAATGCTAGTCCTTTCATAATCTTGATGAGATGAAGCTCATTTTTGCTTGAACAGTCCATGGTTAGGACTTTGCTCATGTGGTGACATTTTTGATAAAACTACACAAATTGATCATGGTTTTGTCAATTGGCTATATGTCTCTACCTTCTTGATGGCAATGCCCGTGTCACATGATGAACTATCTTGTTTGCCTCTTCTCTAACTTGTAGCATTTTGTATTGCTCATTGTATATTTAAGAAGCTTGTAATTGCATTTTGTACATTTTTTTCTTGATTTGTGCATTGTCAACAAGGGGGAGAATTTCTGGAGCATTTTGCAAGGGGGAGAAGTTGCTGAATTTGTGAGAAAGTTTTTGAGCTTAAATTTGTTGGATTTGTGTGAGACTTGATGAGAGCTTTGCCAATAGAAGTTTCTGAAAATTTGTGAAGTTTCTGTGAGTTTGGGTATTGGAAAACTTTGCTGGGCATATTTGGAAGGTTTTCGAGTTGAAATGACATCGTTGTGAGTTTGCTTGTGCAAATTTTGCACTTTTGGGTTTGGTCATCTGTCAGGGGCGGTTTAACCGCCCCCCTGGGCAGTTTAACTGCCCCTGTGCTGAGTGCACAAGTTTTGTGGGATTTTGAGCATTTTCGAGTGTTTTTCGCACGCACAAGTTCACTTGTTCAGGGGGAGTTGCATCTTTGCAGGGGGAGTGCTTTGAGTGTTCTGAAAAGTAAATTGGAGATTTGTGATTTGTGCTTTGTGCTTTTGCTCTTTTGCCGATGGTGTTGAGCCCTTCCGCTTGTTCTTGAAGGGTCGGCGTTTCTGGAGCTTTTTCTTGCGAAGTGACTTTGTTCTCGGCTTGTTCTTGCTTTTAGTCACTTGCTTGAGTCTTGTTTTCGATTTCTTTTATATATATTTTCTTTTGATATCTATGATTACTATGTGTGTGTTGTCAATGCACTCATCAAGGGGGAGATTGAGGACCCCGTTTGTCCGAGGACCGGTGGATGGTCGCTTCCTGGTGTGATAAGTGATTGACAACGTGGTGTGGATTGACGTTTCCCTTGGCTCAAGTATTGCAGGTGTAGAATGCGGCTTGATTGCATTGGTGCAGGTGAAGGACAGGCGCGAAAGGTCTTAGCCATGGCGGCCTCCGAGGAGCGGAGAGACAAGTAGGCTTGGTTCGAGAGACCCGGTGGCCAGATGGATCAAGTGCGGTTCACATGGTGGCAAGAACGAGCGAGGGGACGTGGTTCCGATGCGAGGTAGCGGCTCACAACCGAAGCTCGTACACGGACATGAAGCCGGTGCAAGGTGGCGGCTAACGACCGAAACTTGTACGCGGGGTTTGGTGATTTGGCCACAAAATCATCGGTGGACGGTTTCCCTTGGTTTGGGCCTCAAAACCAAGGCCGAGGACTCGACGTGGCGAAGATGGGCCACTGGGCTGTGGCGAAAATCGGCGTCGAGGAGCCTCGATCCGGAGGACACGCGGCGTGACTGCAAGGCTTGCGTCGGAGGGAAACTAGCTTGCGGTGGAAGGTGTCCCAGCCGGAAAATATCTGAAACCAAATGTCAAATTTGCCCCTGAGGGGTATGTATCACTTAGGGGTAGTTTAGTCTTTAGAGCACCACCACTTGGACTACTAAAAGGCCCCTTAGGGCTTGGTGGCTGCTAGCTCTCTAGTTATCTCTTTAGTTATCTCTTTGTTTTCTCTTTGAACTAGCTTTCCCCTTCATCCCCTCCACCTAGAACTATTTCGAATCATTCATAGTTTGTATAGGTGAATTCATAGTTTGTTGATTGAGTTTGTTCTGCTCATCTTTGTGCCATGATTTAAATCCACGAGATCCTTTTCCTATTTTTGGAGGTATTTCGGAGCTATTTTTGGGAGTTTTTCGTTCTTCGCTTCCTTGGGTGATTTCTCTCGGATTTCTTTGGGGGATTCACATATGAGTGCCTTGTGCCTCTTTTGCTGGTGATCTCTTGCCCCCAAACGCCGGGAATCACTTTGGATTTGAAGTTTTCGGGATGAACTCGAGGTCACGGTGCTCTTCCTTAGATTTGAGATTGCGGGAGTTCTAGTGAGTTAGAGGCCGAGATCTTTTGGAAAAACACTCCACTGAAGGTGCATATCATCTGACCAAAATCTCGTCTCAAGAGCTCAAGCGGTTTGGGACATCCACTTTCGATTTGACTTTTTCCCGAGTCTCCCTGGGCAGGCCGGTTTAACCGCCCCCCTAGGCGGTTTAACCGCCCCCCCTGGTAGCACAGGGTAGAGTTGGTTTTGATCCATTTTGTGTTCATTCCGATCGATTCGAGTTCCGCTGCGTCTATCTTGTTCCTAGGGTCAGTAGCTTGACAGTGGCTATGTGATCTTTGCAAGATCGCTTTCGGAGGCGTTGGAGTTGATTTGGGAGAATAGCCGGATTGGTTGGAAAGTATTTTTATCGGCTCCCATTCACTCCCCCCTCTCTGGTCACCGTTTCGGTCCTTCAAACTCTTGGTGCCCAAAAGATTTATTCCATACTCATTTATTCCAACCATGTGCAATCCGATAACGAGGACTTCATTTCTGCCTCGGTGTCACTCTTTGCCATTTGCACATGTCTAATATCTAAAACGTGTGTGTTCCATCTCTCTCCCTCTCCAACATTTATTTTCTCATGGCCTTTTTGACGAGTCTCGGTAAATCCATTAGATTTCTCTCTTAGTTTGACAATATTTCAGATATAATGTTTTGCTAGGATTGTTTTGACCTACCAAGCTCCACATAAACCTTCCACTTTCATATATCTGTAGAATAGGTTGAGAATAATCTAGTATAGGCTTGAGCGACTTGATGAGATGAGAGTTTCCATGAACTTTTGCAGGAGAACCTCACTTATGTTTGATGTGCATGTTTTTGAAAACTCCTCACGATGGAACAAGGTAAAGGTTTGAAGTTAGCTTAAATTCGAGAGCATTATATTTATTTAATTGTGGCTTGTGCTTTATTGTTAGTCTATCTTCCATAAAGAAAAGTAGCCGGTCACAACTTGAACTTTAAATGCTAAACACTTGATAGAGCAGTGTGTCTTGTTGTGCATGACTAAGTGCAGGGAAGGCATTGAAGGGCAACGCTGATTTCTATGGTAAGCATGTTCCTGGACTTACTCGAGGACGAGCAAGGTTTAAGCATGGGGGCATTGTTGGCGCTGTTAAATGACACACTTTTAGTGCCATCTAGGTTATGTTTTGGACTAATCTTTGTACTAACCCCGCCACTTGGCATTGAAATAACCCCGTTTCCACATGTGCACATATTCTTGGAGCATTTTGGTTTATACAGGTTAATTGGCTATTTTGGGGCGAATATGGGCTGAATTCGAGACTAGCAACAACACGGCGAAAGATGAAGCCCAAAGGAGCCGAAGCCCGCTTGCGCTGGAGATAATTGCTGTGGTCCAACTGTTAGATGTAAACTAACCATGCTTAGAATATAAACATGAACATGATCTACTAGTCTAACTAGATCACATCTAGCAACTTAGCTAAAAGCGGAAAAGGGTTAGGTTCGGCTTTTACCGGCGCTTGCGTTGTCCATGGCGTCGGTCTGGCCTGACGAAATAGTAGCAGAGAGAGCTTCGTCGGGCTTGTAGCGTAGTCGTTCCTCGTCTTCTGAGGGTATCGGTGGCCTTCAGGATGCCAACGACACTGCCCATGACACGGAGCTCGAGCTTCCAGGCCTTCCAGCGCGCTTAGGATCGGTGTGTGGTTTAGGGTTCAAGGTGAACCTCGTGAAATGTGCAGAGGACCCCGGTGGGGTACGCTTTCCTTATATAGGCGCACTGCAGACCCGAGGCCGAGCCCGTGGTTATCTGATCAAGGCAAAAAGATTAGGGGCACAATAAGCTCCACCCTTATTCTCTTTTGTTGTTTGACCGAGGTCAACCAAAATATTGACACTAATGGCATGTAATGAGGCCACATCTGCTGCGGTACCGCAGGAAGGACTTGGAGACGCACCGCAACAGGCAAATTAAGGGAGGCGTTAATATTTGTAAAAAACATATAGGATAAGACACAAATAGGAATCATGTCGGAAAGAAAATTAATAAGGATTCTGAACGCATGAACTGTTCAGATTCGGATCACTCAGCCCCCCCCCCCCCTCCGACCGTGATCCAGTGCCTTTGCTTGAGGAAGGCACGGCGTACCTTTCCTTCTTCAAGTGTTGCGACTTAGCTGTTTCAGCAGAAGGCAGACTGGAGCGCGCTCCGTTCACGCGTGGACTCGAGCTCTCCTGCGCTGCGCCGACGAGTGCCTCTGGAACACCATAGAGGAGCGACCTTTATAGGTCGAGGTAGCCATCGATGGCCTTGGCAAGCGTGGCCGTCGCTAGGTACCTGACCACCAACCCGCCGCCGTCGAAGGCAAAGTCGTACGAGTGCACGGAGACACCGGGCGAATCGATTAATTTGGAAGGCGATTCCACTAGTGGTGCCTCGAATCGTCGAAATTGAGAGCTGCTGATATCAAAATCAAGCTTTGCAGCAATATGAATCGAGCTCCTCAACGCCGGTCTCATGTTTCTGCCGCTAGGACTGAGCTCATCCACGCGTCGGGGCGGCGTCCCTCTTCCTCTCTCGCGGGTGCGTCCATGGCTGAAGTTCCATAGCTCCTAACCATGGCCGTCCATGGTCTCCTCCCCTCCCTTTCATATCCTAATCCCAATTGCTAACCCCAAAACGGATTCCCCATCGTCTACTGCAGATCCTACAATCAGATCGAAGAACAAATTTTTTATTATTTTATGTTACCAGATCGAGCACGGAAACGGGATTCGTGGATGTGCGCAGACCTGCACTGGAACTGGGTCGTCGTCGACTTCGTCCCCGTTCTGGACGGGACAAGGGGCAGCGGCGGCGGCGAGATATGTCTGGGCAATGGGGACGTCCGACGAGGCCGACGGGCGGCCGTTTCGATCGCTACTCGGAGGAACGCACGATGCGAGAATAATAGTTTCCTATTTGCAACGGTTTGCAAGGAACCCATCCTGAACCGCTACTTGTCAATTTTTTCCCTCGTGATCGAGTGTAGCGGTCTCCTGAAAACCGTCCGGTATTGTTCAGATCGTTTCCATCTTCCCCCAAATCTGGGGGTGTCTCGACGTCTTGCAAGGCCTCGCGGTCGCCGGCCCCCGCCCTCGTGGCTCCTCGCGGTTGCCGCCCCCTGCTATGCTGTCTCTTCCCCTTCGCCCCTTGCTCCGCCGCCTCCTCGTTGGTTCTCGCGGCGTCCCTGGCCGCGGCGGCTTCCCCTCCGCCCCCTACTCCGCCGCCTCCTCGCGAACGACACCATCGCCCCCTTCCCCGCTGGCCCCCTCCTCTTCTGCTCCTCCTCCCTATCGTCGTCTCCGTGAAGTCGCCGTTGCCGCTTGACGCCATCCGCACTGTCAAGATCCAGACCATAGCCTTTCCCTGGTTGCCACGGCGAGCGCCGGTTGTTCTTTGATGTGAGTTTTTTTATGTAAGCAACTGATCTTTTGGGACAATCTAGTGTGTTCTTTGATGGATGGTGTTGCTCTGTTTTCTTCTCATCAGTGTTGTCGGTGATATTATCTCCGGCAGTCTTCCACGGGGTAGCCCACGGAAGTGATTTGTATTGCAGGGAAGATCGCAAAGATCGGAAGCAAGATGGTTAGGTTGGACAGACACAGGGGTTTAGACAGGTTCGGGCCGTCGACTCGACGTAATACCCTACGTCCTGTTTTGGGGTGTTGTATTGCGTGGATTCGCTATGAGTTGAGATGAGATGTGTTGGGTTGTTTTGGAGGGGGTCCCTGCCCGCCTTATATATCGGGGGGCAGGGTTACAAGTCGGTTTGTAGCCGATCCTATCTCTAAGAATCCTTTCCTTCTTTACAATAATTCCTATTCCAACTAGAACTTCTCCTTCCAGATCCTTCCTCCGTGCGCCGACTTGTCCCGCACGTCTTCAGGTCCAGAACGGTGAGCTGGGCCGCCCCCTTTTGGTGGACTGCCAGGCTTGCTCGTGAGGTACCCGGGTACTATATCCCCCACAGTAGCCCCCGAGCACTTCTTGACCGATCGTCTGCTGTAATTGATTTGTCTTTTCTTGCATGATCCGAGTGCTTTCAAGCTATCTAAGACCTCATCCGAGTAATTTCGAAGAAGATCCGAGTGGTTTCGAGGAAGATCTGAGTGCATGATAGATGTTCCTGAAAACAATTCTTCAATTATGGCCATAGTGAGGGGAAGGAGTGCTCTTTTTCACGACGCGACAGCGAAGTGAATACACTTAGCCCCCGAGCTTTGGGCAATTTTAGTATGAAATTGGCCAAAGGTCTTCAACTTTTCTCCATCTATATCTTGATCTTTAATGGTGTGCACCTCCAGGTGCACCCATTGGGTGTAGCCCCCGAGCCTTGAGCAGAATAGAATATTCTGGTCGAGGGTCAAAAATAAAATATTATGAATCTCTTTTTAAACTTAGTCCTTCAATGGTGTGCACCTCCAGGTGCACCCATTGGGTGTAGCCCCCGAGTCTTGATTCGACTCGGCACGATCGTGTCAAGACTCTGAAAGCCGTGGATCCTGACTGAACTTTTCAGCCCCCATGCCTCAGTGCATGAATTTCGGATAATCTTTTCCTTATGGGGCTTTTTTGTTTCCCCTTCTTAAGGATTTCGTTCTCAAGTTCTTGAACTTGGCATGACTCTCAGATCGTGTCCCACGATCCCAACTTGACCATATGGTAAGCCACCTTCTTACAAGATTTATACTTGTCAGCACTTGACCCAGACTTCTGAGCGAATTTAGCGATAGTATCGCATGCCTTACGTAAAAATCAATTGCAAGGATACAATATTAATTGCAAAAGCAAGTCTGGCCGTCGACTAATTTTAGCCTCACGACCGAGTGGTTTCTGCCCCTGAACACTAGCTCAGGAACCCACAAATTTGTTAATGTAACAGAACCGAAAGGTCGTGCTATATTTCAGCCCATTTAGGCCCATTAATCCCGTAAAGTCTGTTGTTTCCTAGGGAAACTAACGGTTGCCTTACTAAAGGCAGAATATCGCGAGATATCGCGACTCCTTACCGCACCTTTGAATTCAAAGCGACGGGACGTGCCTGCGTCGGTTGAGTTCCCGAGACACGCATCACGCCGCGCGCGGGAGGAACGGTTCATTCCATTATAAGCCATCCCCGCCGCAATCTTCTTCCTTTACTCGCCATTTGCCTTCCCAGCGCTCAAGTTCTCCTCCACGCGCGAGAGCAAACCCTAGATCCATTCCCGCAACTTCCATCCTCAATCCTCAGCCCCCGCTCGTTGCCATGGCGCCAAAGAGGAGGGAAGCCCGAAGCGGAAGGAGAGGTCGCCGGGGAGGGCTCGGTCGGTCAAGGCCAAGGCCGCCGTCGAAGTCGCCGTGGATCGCGCCGCCGAGTGGAGGGAGTCCATCACCACCACCAGGCGTCTCGAGCAGCATGTCATCGACGGCATCCTCCCAGACCAGCAAACCGCCGAGTGGCGCGCAGCCTCCGGTGAGTCTTTCCCCACCCCAAATTCCTCTGATTTGGTGGTGTTCGAGTCTTTCTTTCTGCGCGGCTTTGGCGTGCCCGCGCATTCTTTTCTCCGCGGGCTGCTGCATTTCTATGCTTTGTTGAGATCTGTATATCGACGCACATTCTCCATCATTATTATTCTTTTTTCTTACAAGAACTGGATTAGCTAACCAGTCGGGGTGGAACACCTCCTGAATAAAACCAGCAGCTAACAGCTTTGTAATCTCTGTCCTAATCGCCTCCTTGCGGTCCTGCGCGAATCGACGAAGCCTCTGCTTGATCGGTTTGGCAGTCGGATTGATCTTCAAGGAGTGCTCGGCAAGTTCCCTTGGGACACCTGGCATATCGGATGGTTTCCACGCAAATATGTCGGCGTTTTCCCTTA
>WEIB01000414.1:0-39527 GCA_015476505.1 Urochloa ruziziensis
TGATGGCCGAAGTCGGCGCCAGAGAGGAAACCTCCGTGGCGACCGTAGCTCCTGCCGCTTGGGTATCCAAGGCGGCAATGACGTCCCCGAACTGGATCTCGACTTCGTCGACGTCCGGGAGGTTGCAGCTGTCCAAGATCTTGATGCGATCCATCGAGCTTACCAGATTGATCTCGGCGATATCCCCTACCTGGCGCGCCACTGTCGGTGATATTATCTCCGGTAGTCTTCCACGGGGTAGCCCACGGAAGTGATTTGTAATGCAGGGAAGATCGCAAAGATCGGAAGCAGGATGGTTAGGATGGACAGACACAAGGGTTTATACAGGTTCGGGCCGTCGACTCGACGTAATACCCTACGTCCTGTTTTGGGGTATTGTATTGCGTGGATTGTGAGTTGCGATGTGTTCAGATGTTTTGGAGGGGGTCCCTGCCCGCCTTATATATCGGGGGGCAGGGTTACAAGTCGGTTTGTATCCGATCCTATCTCTAAGAATCCTTTCCTTCTTTACAATAATTCCTATTCCAACTAGGGCTTCTCCTTCCAGATCCTTCCTCCGTGCGCCGACTTGTCCCGCACGTCTTCAGGTCCAGAACGATGAGGTAGGCCGCCCCCTTTTGGTGGGCTGCTAAGCTTGCTCGTGAGGCACCCGGGTACTATATCCCCCACACATCCATACCCAGGTTTTGATGTCCTTTTGTGGACGATTATGCGATCCCTGCTTAGGCCCCAGTAGCACCCGTGGACAGAGCTAGTGATTGGTTGTCTAGAGATAGACGCCAGTGGACACGAGTCTCGTAGGTCGACGCCCGCCTTTCGCGGAGGTGGGAACAGACCGAATGCGTGGTAGATAAGTACAACCTCTGCAGAGTTAAAATCTATCTGGATAGTCGCAGCTCTCTGCATAGAGCCGATTTGGTCAAAGCCCCCACTGATTAGATTTTCGTTATTGCGTGAGGAACCCGGACGGCAGGAGCGCCGATGACTGGGTTCTGGGTGGGTTAATATCGGGACTGGCAGGGAGGAAATGCCCCTCCGGGCCCAACCTTTACATTAATTTAATTTAATATATTATATTATTGAATTTGTGGGATTTGCTGGGTATTCTTTTCAGAATACTCACCCTTGCTTTCATTGTCTTACAGGTTTAGACTCCAGGGCGAGAAGGTGCTACAGCCCATTCCGGTGGAGGAATGATGTGCCTACCCGCTCTCCGCTAGCTAAAACAAACGGTGTTAAATCTGTTTAAAATCATACGTTATTTACCTCTTCTGATACTAATCTGTGATAAGATCTGTATCAGCGACCGATCCAGGACCCGATACAGGTAATCAAGGGACGTCCCGGTAAGGGGTCCCCACACTCAAGATAGCATATGGTAGCTCGAAAGATATAAATGTTTAGGCTATGGATAGGATATTTTAAACCATCGGGGGAGATTTACCATGTAAAATTTTTTATAAAAACTTCTGAGAGGTTCCTTACTAAGCATACAGTTATACTCCGAATAAAACCATATCTAAACTCCCAACAACCTAGACAATGAACATGTGCTCTACTACCACAGTTAATCATGATGGATCCTTAAATGCCAATGAACTCAAATACTTGAAAATTAAAGGTTTAAGCATGAGGTACTTAGATGGCATAGACAGAGCAACCATTCATCATTCTCAAGGTTCAACCATACTTCCATACATAAGGAGCTTTTTATTCAACATTTATTTTTATGCTTATTATTTTTGTTGTTTTTTAGTTTTATTATTATCATCATCAAGGCAAGGCAGGGCAAGGCAAGGCAAGGCAACGGAAGTACTTTCGGACTTACCAGGGACTCCCCCAAGCTTCAACGAAGCTTATTGGTAGTACTGGTCGGGATCGTAATGCATGTAGTTGAAGAAGCCGCCGAGGTCGGTCTGGAGGGGTGTGGTCATCCCCCAGTTCTGTTGGGTGAGGTCGGTGTTGTGCGCGAGGTTGTCACTGATCTGCTGCTGTTGTAAACCCACAGTGTCCAACCTGGCACTGATATCTGAGATTCCCCGGGCAACTGGGTTCTCATAGTCATACCTGGCGGAAGCAGCTGGTCCGACTTGCGGTCCACGTCCGGTCTCCTAGTAGTAGTCGAAAGTCTGATCGAAGTTCATATGGGCGGTAGGTCCGGTTTGCGGCTAGTGGTAGTACTCGTGCTGCTGCTGGTGGTGGTACTCATGTTGCTGGCGGTGGTGGTACTCGGGCTGAGGTGCGGTAGACGTTCCGGCTTCGCTATCGTGCCTGGCGCGCCTACCACGTGTGATGGGTCCTGCGACACTGTGGCGAGCGGGTTCCCTTCTCCTGAGCTATAAGGTTAGACTCTTCACCGATCTCAACGAGAGAGCCGGCCATGGAAGCTCGACTTCATCGATGAAACCGGGGTAACACATAAAGAGAGTATGGCCAGGGCCTTCACGAATCAAGTGACCCTGGGTAAAATGGTCTAGACCGATGCAAGACTGATACTCTTGTGAAGTGGGCAGGAAGGAAACTTGAGCGCCCTACAAAGCACCAACATGGGTGGTTATGCGAGTGACCACCGAGGTTATGTCAATCATGGCTCGGCCAGTGACTAACCTCTGCCAGTCATCGAGCATGCTCATGACAGGCGAGAAGCGAATTTTCTTTACCATGGCATAAAGGCACTCCAAGTCAGGCAAAAGGCAAAGACGCAAATCAGCGCGCGGGTGAACCATCATGGCAATCCACTTTGCCAAAAAGCGAAGCGTGGGATTATGGATGGAAGTGATGCTGTTCTTCCCAAAGAGAGGCTCACTAGTGATGCTATCCCACCATTGGGCACTATTGTACCGGTGGTTAGTCACCAAAAGGTCAGCGTCAATGATGCATCTCTTGTGGAAACCAAGAGCCTCACTGAGCTGTTTTGGGCTCAAGATAAACTCATCAGAAATTCCATATTGAGAAAATGCGAACCTGTTTCTGAGACGGGGTGGAAGTTTTGCCATCTGGCATTGTTAAATGCTCATTCCATCTCTCCCCCAAGACCAGTCTTGATTAGCAGCATGGCGTCGAAGTACTTAGCGTGGCTGAAGACGCGGTTCTGGAGCTTATCAAGCACCGCCCTTTCTCTCCGGTCCTGGCGATGATGTGCTCCACCCGAGTCATGATCCGGATACGGAGCCTGCTCCGGGGTACCTCTTGCCTCTCGCTCTCCTGGGAAATCGTGTCCTGTTGAGTTGAATCAACAGACATAGTTTCCCGGGAGGCAGATGATCTTTCCGAGCGTCAGAAACCTGAGGAGCTGAACTTGGTCACCACTCCACGTGCCTTTGATTTCGCCTTAGTCCACATGATTCCTGCAAAAGATTAGTTCTACAATACCTGAAGGTAATCAAGGGTTAGGAAATCAGCGGTTAGGCGTTCTTGTGGGATATTAATCACCACAGCTCGGTTAGTCATTCTTATGGGGTAAGAACCACCACAAACGTTCTTATGGTTGCACTCTAATCTTGCTTAGAGGTTTTCGAGATTTAGAGCAAAGGAAGAGTGCAGTGTTGCGGAAGCTTGTATACCTGCACTTGGGGTGAGTTGCTCTCGAGCTGGGCACCGGCTTTTATAGAGGCGAGGCAGGGGGAGGTCGGCCGGCCTGTGTGAGGCCGATCGGCCTGCACAGGGTGCCGGTCGTGCCCATCCTCCTATCGGTGGTCATGTTGCTGTTGTTTGTGCTGCTGGTAGGTGAAGATGGGACAACGATGGTGGAGAGAGGCCGGCTGGCCTGCCTGGGCCCGCTCGGCCTGATGCTGGCTCCCCTTCGCTCCATCTCCTTCATGTCGTGCCCATGCACGATCACTGGTTGCCTGCTTCAGTGATCTGGCCAAAATGGATGACAGGTGGGCCGACCGGCCTGCCATTTGGCCATAAAAATATATATATTTTTTATATGCTAAACAATGCACAAATAAAATATGGATGCGAGTTTCAAAATTAAACACACTGTGTTGAAAGAAAGAATTGAATTGTAAGAAAAGGGAAAACCTATTCCATATGCAATGCATGGATACGTACCATATACCTTATGGCGAGGGCTCGAGTTTTACGTCCTGAGCGGAACTCTCCGATTCTTCGTTCGGGGCTGCTTTCACCCTCCATTCCTTTCGGATCGGACGGGGCGTGGATTCAACCTCCTATCGCGCTTTGCTTTCTCTTCTAGCGCTTTGGTTCTCGATATCCTTTGCCGTGCATGATAACGGTCATGCCTTTTCTTTTCTTTAGCGACGAAGGCTTCCACCATCTTCATGAGTAATTCTATGGTTGGCATCCTGGGATTTCTGGGTATGATTTCTCCAACCATATTGACTTGTTGAGGGGTCTCCTTAGGACGGAAGGAGAAATTCTCGGTTTCTCCGTTAATCTTGAGTTCAATGGTCCCTTTCCCCACGTCGATGTTTGCATTCACGGTACTCTCTGAGCTATGAGGCAGCCACTACGGGAAATCCCGTGTTTGCTGTGTGCCAGGGGCACACGGCAAACAAGTGGGCACACGGCAAACACGGGATTTCCCGTAGTGAGCTCAAAGTAATGTCTGCAAGGGGACTCAGCTAAGTAAGACAAATGAATGATCACCATTGTTATTCTTTTATTCAAACAATTTATTTAATATACACATTTTTTCTTTATGGCGATGGGGATATCCTCAAGCTTTCTCTTCAGCTAGAGTGCATTGGCAACCTTGTACCCCTTTGAGAGACATAGGAACGGCTGGTACTAATAAGTGTTTTTCTCGACAAGGCTGTAGGAATATGCCTCAATTTTCTTGCAAGGGTGGTGGAAGATGGTCTCTCTCCGGTCAATTTGGAGGGCATTCCTTTACTCTCTTTAATTTCAGAGCAGTCACAACATCACAGCTATATTTCCGTCTTGAGATTGAGTCCGATGATCTGATCACACATTTTTCTTTTCAGACCCTCTTTTTGTTTTACTTCTCTGTCTTTTTTTTTTACATTTGGAAGCCTTTCGTAAGACCTTTGAGATTCCACCATTCCACACTTTGTGAACTAAACCTTGTGGGCATAACTCTCTTTCTCTTTTTTTAAGGACCCTTGTTTACAGTCCACTGGGGTGGCAAGCAGCTGCACACTGAACCGAGACTTGTGTTTCCAGCAATATTTAGCATCAGCATGATGCACTTCCTGCATGGTGTAGGGAGTAGTGTTTCCAGCAATCCGTTGTTGTTCTCCATTATTGTCCATAAACTTTAGACATTCACTACTACAGAACCGGTCATCACAGCCGGTTTGGGAGGGCTATCACAGCCGGTTTTGGGGGGCGGTTGTGATAAAGTGGCTGTGATAGCTCCCCCCATCACAGCCGGTTTTGAAAAACCGGCTGTGATGAGAGGGCATCACAAACGGTTTTTGTTAAAAACCGGTTGTGATGCCTCCACATTTTAACAAAAACCGGTTTTTAACTAAAACCGTTTGTGATGCCCTCTCATCACAGCCGGTTTTTCACTAAAACCGGCTGTGATCTGAATTTTGAGATTAAAAAAAACTAGCATTATTTTTATAGCATAAAACATAAATTGATCCTATTACAATCAATTCCACACATGGTCTGTTTACACTTTCATACAAACATTAGCATTTCAAAGAGCCTATTACAATCAGTTCCATACTTGCGATTACAATTAAAAGACTAAACTTATATATGATTCATCTCGCCATTTTGCTTCCCTTCAAGCCAACTCCAGCAGCTAATTTACTAAACTTCTATATTCTCATAAAGAATAAATTGACATACAAAGCCTTGACAAATTAGATCACTATTGGACTGTACAAAAACATGTACATGACATACAAATTGACACTTACAAATTAGATCACTATTGGACTGCACAAAAACATGTACATGACATAAGCACTGAAACCCATCACTGCAATCAGAATAGATGACACAAGGAAAAGTGATGATGGTAGAATTTAAACATCAAGCATTTGCCCAGAACAGAGCAGCTAGCTAAACATACACTATAGTGTGCTAATACTATCAACGAGAAAGTGATGAGAGCAAGCATTTTTACCTTGCCATGCTCGAGGCCGAGTAACTCCATGGCTTTCTTCCTGCTGCCCACAGCGATGACTGGGAAAGAAAATTAAGCTAGTCAGACTCTAGCAGTAGCGTCAACTCATTTTTTCTATGTAAAAGCATGAGCAACAGATCCATATACATATTGATGAACACTTTGACAATCAAAATGAAAGCAGAACAGAGTCTCATTTGCCACAATTACAATGAAATGAAATATGGATCAATCAGATGGTTCCTTTCCTCTCAACTCAATGTAGGCCAGATGACACTAAAAGCACTAAAATGAATATCATTTCCAGGTTTACCTGTAATAGTATTGGATTCCAAGAGAGAAATTTTCCTACGTTCTTCCTGAAAAAGAATGAAACTACATTACACTTCTAACATATGATAGATAGAACTTGAACAAGAAGAAGAATCATTGAAGTGTTGGATTGTTGTTTGTTGATAAGTCAATGTTGTTTCAGACCGATTGTGATATTGTTAAAGCTCAACATGCAGCAGGGATGTCCACTTGAGAAGATTGGGAATCCACTTCTTAAGCTTGATAGGGATGTCCCTGCAACCTATGAGTATTTCTGGTCTCATGGCATGATCTCTGATGAAATATTTATAGCGATCAGCCACAGTTGTGGTAGGATCTTTTTGTTCATTACAGGCAACCAAAATCAGCATAGGAGTGGATGTTTGCATGTGATGTGATGTGTAACATGATGGCGCTGTGGAAACAGAGAGAAATCTGCACTTTTTGGGGGGAATTATATTAAGAAAAATATGCTAATATGTGAAACAAAACTACAAATCCTAAGTCCTGATCACTTCATTCTTAGATAATCTCCACACTTCCATATGAATTTTATGGCCACTGAAAGAAACACATACCATCAAACCAAAAGAAAAACACTGCACGGCGACGGGAAGGGGCGCAGGGCTCCGGGCGGCGCTGGATCGAGGAGGTTCTGGTGGCCTCCCCGCCGAAGCCGATGTTGCTGCACCTGCCGAAGCTGGAGCCGCCGTGGCCGCCACCGCCGGATCCGCCGAGGCCGCGCCCGACGGAGCCGCTCCGCCGCTCGCCGGGTCCGCGCCGCCGCCGCTGTTAGCCATGCGCCGCCGCAGCACCTCACCCCGCCGCTGCTCCTCACATCTCCAGTGAGGGGCGAGCGGAGGGGAGCGGGGAGCGGAGGTTGAGAAGCGCCAGGATGGGCGGCGCGCTGGGAGGGAGGGGACCGGCGGCGCGCTGGGAGGGATGGGACCGGCGGCATGCTGGGGGAGGGAGGAGAGGGGCGATGCACTTGGGAGCGGGGGGCGTGGGGCGGTCAACGCGCTGGATGGATGGGTCGGGAGGGACGGGTGGTGAGCTGGACGGCGGACGCGAGGGGAACCGAAATGTGAAGTCCATAAAACTTTCGGGTCCGAGTTTAGTATCACAACCGGTTTCTATTGCAACACGGCTGTGATAGCATCACAACCGGTTTGTAATAGAAACCGGCTGTGATAGCAGTTTTCATAGCCGGTTTTAACGTATAACAGGCTTATTCACTTAAAAACCGGTTGTAATGAGGCATCACAACCGTTTTTTGAAAAACCGGTTGTGATGAGGCGTTTGTGATTGTGGTTTGTGTAGTAGTGATTGGTGCAAAGTCGAGGGAACAACACGATATTTATGTATCCATGGTCTTCCCAAAAGTGCTGAATATGATGTGTTAGCTTCTATAACGAAGAATTTTGCTTTGAAGCTGAACGTCGACATCTGCAACTTCATAGTGATTACTCCCAAGGCAGGCTTAGCATGGTTATCATACCCACATATCACTACCTCAGTAGGACTGAGATCCTCCATTATATAACCTGCTCGTGTCAATGTACGAATAGGCATAATATTTACTGCAGAACCCGGGTCTATCAATATCCTCCTTAGATGGGCTGCCCCAATATTTCCCTCAATGTAAAGTGGGCGATTATGATCACTATGCTCCATTATCTGATCCTCTTCAGAAAATGTGATCTGATTTACATACAAAAGATTATCATATAGACGGTGTCTCGCCATCGCTGCCTGATACTCATGTGGTTTTTGCAGAGCTGTAACTAATGCTTCTCTTAATTCAGGTAACAACATCAAAGCATCATACACACTTAACATGGCTGGGATGCGCTTCAATTGAGCAACAATATTATACTCCACATCATGTCCTTCCTGATTTCTTGCCTTTTCTTGCTCACGAGATAGAGTTGCTTCCTTGTTGGGAGGCATTCTTTCTTTATCAGCTATGTACAGTCTAGACTTCAAGGGCTCCTGAAATTCTTTACCCCCACATAAATTCATGTTAACTTCTTTCAATTTCCCTGCTTCTGGTGAGTCTTCGCCAAACATTTCTGCGCACTCCTGACTCGTGAATACTACACTTTCAGAGCTATCTGCATCCTCACTAATATGTGCCATATTGCAGGAAAATTTATTTACCGAGCTACCTAAGTCAAAATCACACTGAGGGTGCTCATGTTCTTTTGGGAAGAACTGGGCCAATGTAGGCAATGCTGGTTTTGCTCGAGGAAAAGGCTCGTCGCCCTCACAAACCTTGCTGGCATACGGCGCTTGCTCGGTTCAGACCTTTTTTCTGGTCGCTGGTGCAGCCTTCTGTAGGGGACTTGGAACAGGGTACCTACGATGACCTCTTCCCTGATAATGCTTGTGTTGTACTTTATGCCAGGACTGCCCGCTATTTCCAGGAATTACTGGCAAGAGTTGGAGCCCTTCAAGTTGATTCTGAACCTGTGATAATGGCAACCAATGCCCTGTTTCATCAGCTTGATGTTCCTGGTATGTTCCAAATTTAATAGCTGACACCATATTTACTTGATGATAATCTGGATTTAATGTTTGAGGGTCCAAAGTCAATTTCTTTTCATCAATGGACCGCTGCAGCCATTCTTTGAAGGCAACACAATCTTCTATCACATGGCCCACATACCGATGATACGGGCAATATAGAGGACTATCTGTCATCCCAGCTTGGTCGGGCCGCCGAGGTTCAGGTAAACTTAAGGCTCCTCGTGCCAATAGCTGATCAAAGAAACTCTTCACCAGATCACGTCGGAATATATACTGTTTTTTCAACAATTCTTGAATGCTGGCACGTGATGTTTGCCCTGATTCATTCCTTGCTCCAAGGAATTGTGCATTATTACGGGGTGCTGTAGACATTACTGACTACCTGGTAGTGTTACTCTCAGCTTGTGCTTTAGGCTTTCCCCCATTGTTAAAAGCCTTAGCTGCTGTATTAAACTTCTTGTTGTAGTCGGAAGCACCCGCTTTTTTGTAGAGCTCCATGATATGCGGGGCCTTTTCAAATTCTAACTTTGTAGCAGCCACTGCATTTCCAAGTGCACTAAATGTTTTTGGTTCACACCTCCAATGTCCAGTGCTGTTGCATTGCATGAACACACATTTCTACGGCATCTTCGGGATGCATATCTCTAGTTAAACGAACATAGCTGTTACGGAACCGGAGAATATAATCATCAATCTTCTCATCTCTCCCTTGTTTTATCTGGGATAACTCTAGAAGAGATGTGTCTTTGCTCATACTTATAAAATGAGACTTGAATAAATCTTTCATCATTTGCCAATTGCGTACTCACCCGGCCGGGAGACAGCTATACCAATGGAAGGCAGACCTTGTCAAAGATGTAGAAAATTGATGAAGTAAAAGTGATGGGACCCTTGCTGTATCTCCACAGGCCGCCTCAAAATACACAAGATGTTCTCTAGCATCTCCACTTCCATCAAATTTCCTAAACTTAGGTGGGTGCCATCCGGCAGGGAAAGCGACTCTGTCATGCCATGCCTCACAGGGCTTCTCAAGTTCACTCTCAAGGTTGTGAGGTGCCTGTTCTTTTGCAATTTGCTTCATCTTTCTATTAATCAATTCCTCTGCAATATCATTGTAATCCTTTAAAGTCCCTGGAGCTGGACCAGAGGTGGACTGTGCTGGCAAAGCTGCTGATACACCCATGTTTATTCCTCCGGATAGTAGAGCGGGCTCAATGATGGGAACTGCAGGAGGCGGATTATATGAGTGAGCTGCAGCTTCCAACTCTGCAATTTGTGGGTCAATTGCGAACTGTGGAGGAGGAGTAGGCGGCACAGCTTGATTTGCCACAAGGCCTGCAATCATGTTAAATAGTTGGTCGAGCCTAGCATCCATATAGTCCATTCTCATAGCATATTCCTGCCCCGGTGCCACAAAATCATGAGCATTTTTTTTCTCGAATACGCAGGAGAGCTGTGTATCTTTGTATTAAAAGAGAGAATAAAAAGGGCCCCATACAACAAAGCACCCCTCACTCCGAGCCGAGCTGTGAGGGGTTGAGATACAAACTTAAAGAAGATTTTAGAAACCACCTAGGAAACTTGACCCAAGACCACCCAAAACAACTAGAACTAGGTTAGTCCAGACACTTGACCAGCACTCAAGGAGCTGAGGCTCCGAGCACCTGCCAGACACCACAAGTGGTGTTCATCCCTGAACGCCTGCAGCAAGCTATTCAAGCTCGGGCTACTTCCTTCAAACACACAAGCATTTCGGTGCTTCCATAGGAGCCAAGCGCCTAGCACAACCAAACTATTAAAGGCTTTCCGTTTGTCTTTCTAAATCTTTTTAGTACTCTTCCTCCACCATTCTGCGAAGGAGAATTCATGCCTTGAGGGAGTGCAGGCCTGCCAATTAAATCTTCCTAGAATTCGAAGCCAAAACTCCCTTGCAAAGGCACATGTGGTGAGTATGTGTTGGATATTTTTTGGCTCTTGATCACACAGCAAACAACGGTCAGGGTGTGGAAGATTCCTCCTTTCCAAACGATCTGCTGTCCAACATCTATTCCTGACCGCCAACCATAGGAAAATTTTACACTTAGCTGGTGCCCAAGTTTTCCAAATTCTTCTCCAAGGTTCAAATTTAATTGCACCATTGAAGAAGGACAGATAGGCTGATTTAGCTGTGTAATGTCCCGAGGCTTCCAGTCGCCAAATATGAGCATCATCTTCCTGTGTTAGAACAAAATCAGATAGGATGTCTGATAGCTGAAACAGCTCATATAGCCCGACCATAGATAAACCTCCTTGTATATCTTGCGCCCATCTGTTATCAACCATAGCCTCTGCAACCAGACAAATATTTTGGGTGCGTGTCGGGACTGCAGCCACCACTAACGGTGCAATGTCACTGATTGACTTGCCATCAATCCATTTGTCTTTCCAAAACTTTCAAACCTTAATAATAGCATTAAGTTGTTCTTTTAGGGCATGTATATCATTAATTGTTTATATGAGAGTTCTGAAACTATCCTTCATGTGGTCAGTCAGAAAAGCTACGGAGAATCGAGGAATCAAAGCTGTCAAGAAAGAAAGAATTAAATATTGGCTTTCTTCCGAGATTGGAAGTTACTAATGAAGAGCATCCTTTAAGCTCTGGCAAATCTAGCTTATGGAACCAATATTTTCAGGTACAGTTTTGTATTAGCTTTTCAATCGATACTATGTTCGTATTTGGGTTTGTGTTTCTCCCAATTTTCACTCAAAGTTCTGCTTCCTGGTCTCCTTATTTGGATTTACTGCTGAAGTTCAACCTGGTTGAAACTTCTAATGTGCCCAGGACTGATGTCAATAGATTTTTATTGCCATTGTTTTCTTTGCCTGCATGTCAATTAGAAACACTAGCGGCACTACTAAAGTTTGTGAGATGCATATTTACACTCCCGATAATCTATCATCGTTGCAACACCAGTACATCACTATTCCTTATCTTCTTCTGTTCGATTTTATGCTTTGTATCACTTTTTTTTTCTCGAACACGCAGGAGAACTGCGTATCATTATATTAAGAAGAATAAAGCAGTGGGTTTAGAAACCCCGTACAACCTTACACACACATACCCTCACCCTTTTACATAAACAAAAATCTCTCTCTCAAGATCAAGAACTTGACCCTAGACCACCAGATAAGAGCTCACCCATTGGCTGGCGCTAGAGCAAGGAGATTGGATATTCCCCGAGCTCCTGCCAAACTCCAAAGGTGAAGCTCATCTCTTAATGAAACCAGGACCTCATTTAAACTCGGTTATATGCCATCAAACACACATCGATTGCGGTGATTCCATATGGACCAAGCTCCCAAGATGATGATAGAATTGAGACCTTTTTTAATCTGCTCACCAATTCCCATGTTTGTGCTTGCCCATCATTCATCAAAAGAGCTGTTTACAGGCTGAGGAGACAGATCCTGTAGGCCGACCTGCTGCAGGATGTTGAACCACACTTGTCGAGCAAACACACATGAGATTAGCAGATGATCAATTGTTTCATCAGCTTGATCACAAAACAGACAACGCTCAGGATGGGGTAGACCTCTTTTAGCAAGGCGATCATGAGCATTTAAATTTTGCCCCGCTTCATGAAGAGGTTGTCTTCCGACTCGATCAGAACCAATCGATGGAGCAACTGGGGGTGGTGCATGTGCATGTGGTTCTGCATTTTCATGGTGAGCACCAACTGGTGCAGCAACTGGAGGTGGCGCTATGTTCCCATGGTGAGCACCAACTGGTGCAACAACTGGAGGTGGTGCTACATTTCCATTTTGAGCATCGACCGGTGCAACAACTGGAAGTGGTGCTACATTTCCCTGTACAACAGCAGGAGGTGGCACATGTGGACCCGGATTTCCATGAATAGCGCCAACCGGCACAGCGGCAGGAGGCGGTGCCTGTGGGGCTTGGTTTTCAAGGTTAGCACCAACTACTGCAGCGGCTGCAGGGTTGTTCTGCCCAGAATGCACATGTACGGGAACAAGATTCATATCTCCAATAATATCCTCATCATCCGATGGTATGGAGGGAGCAAGTTCAGAATAGTGAGGTGAGCCTGGCAACCTCCTTATTGATGAGGATGATTCCGAATCCGATGCTTCATCATTTTCTTGTTCATCTGATGAAGTATCTAAAGAGCCTACCATGCTTTGTTGGGCCACTTCTCTCAATCGTGTACCCACTCCTGGTCGTTCTAAAATTTGTTGAAGCTGGTGAGGATCACGAGGGAGCCGAGAGGCTATATCCCTATAACGTGAACTAGATTGATCTTGCCCTTTGGCCTTTTCTTTTTGGTGGCTGCCTGATGTAACTGGGAGGCATGGTGCCGGTGATCTGTTCCTGTGTAATAAGGATGGATTCTTCAAGATAATAGGTGTTGGATTTGGAAGAATTTCTTCATCTGATGAATAGGTGAACTCATGGGACACATGAGGTGGCTCCCATTCAGAATCTGAAATTTGCATATTCTGAACTGTTACCATTCCACACATCTCTGTATCACTTTGTCGCCCATTTTCCTCAAGTTGTTTATCTTCAGGTTCATCATCTACTGATTTGGCATGGTCAACTTGCTTTGTAACCTGTTTGTCTTGCGAAGAGCCCCCTATTTCTAATGCAGATCCTTGTGGAACAGCAGGAGGTACTTGTTTAGGCTCTTCTATGTTAGTGCCTGCCGGCTCAACTCTACGTGGCTTAGGAGCCAAGTGGTCTATCAAGAAATTGTATCTCTAATTTCTAGCAAGGCCTGGAGATACTTGAAGTGTGACACGCTCATTATCAGTGTAGATGCGACCATCAGCTCAAACACGGACCTGTACATGGTTCAATACAATATCCTGTAACTCACGATACATGGCTTCTCGACTCCTCTTGCACCTTTCACGCTTTTGCTGATTCAAGACTGCATAGCGACTTCTTGATGGCGTGGGAGGAACTTGGGGTCGTGGCGCAACACGAAAAGGTGCTCTTGACGTGTTGTGCTGCCCCATTGGGAACTGTTCAGTTTGTGGTCTTGTAGTATTTTGTCTTTTGAAGGAATTCTGAGCACGCCATTGCGGCTTATACTCCCTTGTGGGAGCAGGATGATATTGCCGCAGCTGATAATTTCGTTGGGGAGGAATCTGTGCATGTTCCTGATAGTTATTAGCCTGAAAATCACGTCGAGGAACCCACACTTGCCGTGGCTGCTGATTGTAAAATCTTGGCCTGCCCCTGTAACTTGGCCTGCCCCTGTAAGAAGACGGGCCTAGCCTGTCCTGGTTCTGAAGCTGCCGCTGCATCCCACTAATCTGACTTTGTAACTGCTCAAGCTGTTGTTGCAATTCCCCAACTCTAGGAGCCGGTGCCTCACTTGACAAGGTTGCAAATCTGTTAGAAGATGCATGGTAACATGGCACACATGGCCGGAGTCGTCGAATGCTTGCTTCAGAAAACGAGCTGAACTTTGCAGCCTGTTCTGCAATGGTTCGCCTCCAAAATTCATTCATGATGGTTTCCCTAACAAGCTCCGTCGCCGATTGCTTCTTTGGTACCCATTCTCTCTGGGAGATCACACAAGGCTCTCTGATAGGAGCAGTGTGCTGCAACACACCACGCCTACTGGTAAAATCAGTATGCTGGGATGCATGGTGCTCTCTGTTGTAATCAGCGTGATGCTGGTCCTTTTTGCAGTCCTTTGATGGCGCAAAGCTTTCACCAACACGAGCTCTCAGCTGCATTTGGAGCTTCCTCACCTGTTGCCTCTTTCTCCGATAGTTACGATGAGCATTTTTCTTTTTAGAGATTCTGGCAAAAGTAGTCTTGGCCAATAAATGGCAACTCATTTTTCCAAGGCCTTGGAGGAGTTCAATCTCCTTGCGACAGGCCAAAGGTATGGCCTGACTATTTTCATCAGATACGTCAGTTTCAGGACTTCTCAGTATGTTCCTGGCATCGCACATCAGTGCCTGGTACTCCTCTCTAGCCAATGCAGCTTGGCGTTTGAACACTTTCCTTGAAACCTGTTGCTGCAAGGGATTTTCCATCTGGTAAACCTGTGTTTTGAATCCCTCGTTGGAAACTGCAATAGGCGTCCCAGTGCCAATCTGGAGCACGAAAGGCTCGGAGCCAACAACTGGAGAGGCGTTGGTGGACATCTCACCTGCACGAGATGTGAATTGTGTTAGGCCACCACACCGTAATTTAAACACACACAACACTTAAAAAAACACACACAGGAGATCCATGACAAGAGCTAAATGCGACGACCCATGACGAGCAGCAAAGATGGGAGGAGATTCATGTCCCACTGGGCGTGCCATTTTGTTTTCGCGAGAGAAATACTAAGAATTTCTCTGCGTACGGCGTAAATAGAATGCGGGCGTGCCGATATACGATAGTATACAAATAAATAAATAAAACACACAGAGACACAATAAAGTGAGAAACTTGCTTTCTTTATTCATTCTCGAAAAAATCTTTTACAAGTCTCCTTTTACATACTCCCTCCATCCCCTTATGATTGGACTATTTTCAAATCTTAAAAATCCCTATATGATAGGACTATTTGGTCATTGTCTCGGGTACGATGCACAACAATGTTTAGTCTTACTCCCAATTACTCCACCACTTGCACGCACGGAAAAACAAGAATGGAGGGAGGAAATGAGATTGGTTGAAATGATTTTTAACGTGGGTCATGGTGTTAATGTCGTTGGCACCGAGGAGTTTTCATTAAAATTTGTGGTGACATGTTTAAATGAGGGATAAGTAGTGTTCTTTCCCTTGGTATTTGAGTCAAGATCAAATAGTCCTATAATAAGGGGATGGAGGGAGTATATCTCTGCATAGCGCCTTAAGGTACAGACGATTGTATAGTCCTTGAATCCTAGAGCCTCGTAAGAACTCTAGTTAATTACATCCATAGGCCAAGCCCATAGAATGCCTCCGATTATGCTGCTGCGTCAAACGATCGTCGTGATCAAGCGTCTTGTCCTGTACTCCATAGATGATTGCTGCATATATATAATAAAAAAAAGAAATGCCACGCGACTTGACGCCATATTCACCACGCCCAAGAATTCAACTAAAATCTCTGGATATGAAAATGTGTTCGGCCTCGTCGGTCGCGAACGAATACGTCCAGCCTCGTCAGTCAGGACATGGTAAAGACTTCCGGCCTCATCGGTATCCGAAGAATAATGAATAATTAATCCGAGAGTTTTAGCTAAATCCCTGGCATCACAGAATATAACTCTCATCTATGGCCAGGCCATTAGCATAAACTTGATTTCTTTATTCCCTTTTAATAAACCTGCATAATCACACAACATGCGGGGCTTGCAACTTGATTAAACAAATGCCTTAGATCAAGGAAGGGCATTATAGCAGCATATCCCTTCTTTGCCCATAATTGCTGTAACGTGAGCTCATATAATAATGACTCTGCAATTCACATTACAAATGCTGCAATCCGGCTGCCAGAACAACATATATTGCAGACCTGCTCACACAAATGTGCTATGCACTGTTGCCCATACGACAATACTCCTCATGGATCTATTTTGTACCCGCAAAAAATAGGAGAGAAGAGAATATGCATGCACCAAGTGCTGCCGGCAGTGGTGTATACCACTGATCTTTTATTTCCAAGAGACAAGTGTCACCGGCACTGTTTTCTTTTAAGATCACGGCTGAAGATCTGATGCCTGCCGCACTGCATTTTTACAAGGCATGTTCCTGCGAGAGAATAACAAAAAGAAAATTGCAGGCCTCCAAGCCATGCGCAATCACTCACCACACGACAGTGCCATAGGCACGAGGAGAAGAAGCGCTGATGACGATGGAGTCGATCTGCCGGCGAGACCCGCCAAGCTCGTCTGCGACGGCGAGGCCGATCTCCAGGCGACGGTGATGTATGTGTGTGTGTGGGTGTGAATGGATGAAGATGAGTGGTGTGTGCGAATGATGGTGGTGTGCGCGTGTGATTTCTGGAGAGGTCCAGCCTGGGCCTTTTCACCTGCAAGATAGAAGACTATATATAGAGGAGGGGAGGTAGGTCAAGAAAGGAGCCTCTGGGAGATGAGTGCGCCGCCGGCCTTCAGTTCAGGTGGCCCGAGATAAGAGCAGGCCGTTCCCTCTCGGCGCGTCACATGCTCGTTCAAAATTTGAATGCTAATATCCCAATCGCATGCACGCAGCAACACATGCTAAACCAATCTATCTATCTATACCTATACTAATCACAGACTCTCTAGAAATTCTCACGTTAATCGGAGAAAAAGAAAAATATCTGGCCATTGATCTATGATGGGACTAAATCATAACCATTGAGATCAAAAGAGTCATCCCCCTAACTCACGGATGGAAAAAAGAGCCCGTGCATCTCATCCGAAGAAAAAAAAGGAATAGAGCCTCCCCTAACTCACGGATGGAAAAGGGAGCCCGTGCATCTCATCAAAAGAAAAAAAAAGGAATAGAGCCTCCCCTAACTCACGGATGAAAACAAAAGAGCCCGTGCTTCTCACCAAAAGAAAAAACAGGAATAGAGCCCCACGACATTTTACAAATATGGAAGGAGTCATATTCTACCCGGTTCACAATATGGAAAAGAAACACCCACGTCAAAATCCTTCGTTCCTCCTCACCCACGTCAAAATCCTTAGTTCCCTTAATATTTGCAGGAAATAAAGACCTTAAAAAATAATGTCAAATAGGCCACATCATATTCCAGCCCATCCCCATCTCTACAAGCCTCCTTCCCTTCCCTTCTCCATCGCTGAGAAGAAAACAACGCCAAACCCTTCAGGGACTCTCCTTCCTTCCCTTTTCTCTCCTATACAGCTCCCATGTTTCTCCATACCTATACTAATCACAGACTCTCTAGAAATTCTCACGTTAATCGGAGAAAAAGAAAAATATCTGGCCATTGATCTATGATGGGACTAAATCATAACCATTGAGATCAAAAGAGTCATCCCCCTAACTCACGGATGGAAAAAAGAGCCCGTGCATCTCATCCGAAGAAAAAAAAGGAATAGAGCCTCCCCTAACTCACGGATGGAAAAGGGAGCCCGTGCATCTCATCAAAAGAAAAAAAAGGAATAGAGCCTCCCCTAACTCACGGATGAAAACAAAAGAGCCCGTGCTTCTCACCAAAAGAAAAAACAGGAATAGAGCCCCACGACATTTTACAAATATGGAAGGAGTCATATTCTACCCGGTTCACAATATGGAAAAGAAACACCCACGTCAAAATCCTTCGTTCCTCCTCACCCACGTCAAAATCCTTAGTTCCCTTAATATTTGCAGGAAATAAAGACCTTAAAAAATAATGTCAAATAGGCCACATCATATTCCAGCCCGTCCCCATCTCTACAAGCCTCCTTCCCTTCCCTTCTCCATCGCTGAGAAGAAAGCAACGCCAAACCCTTCAGGGACTCTCCTTCCTTCCCTTTTCTCTCCTATACAGCTCCCATGTTTCTCCTGCCACAAGCCAAATTGATCCATTGTAATTCGTTTTGGTCACTCAATTCCATACCCTTCAAATACATGATGAACCTAAGGGTCGCCCATCAGGGATCGGAAGACAAAACAAACGGCTGGCACAGGGAGGAGCGGAACATCTCTGCGAGGGAGGATTTTGGTAAGAACACATGGTGCTTGATTTCAGTTATCACCGATTGCTTTAGATTTCGATTTTGCACTGGATCTAATAATTGTTTGATTGAAGTAAAGAACAAAGGGATGTCCGTAAAAACAAATATGGTTCTTGATTTTTATATTTACCTATTGCTGTAAATTTTAGATTTGGTTGTTTAATTAAGTTCTTACCTCTTTGTGAGATTCATTTTTCACATGACAGATAAAAGACACATATTGTTCCTGATTTTGGTCATCTACATCTATTTTGAATAATTTTATTGCATATGAAATCAAAATAGCTAATTATTGTAAATTTTGGCAATCAAGAATCTTATCCACTAAACAGCAAATTGTTTTTTTGTATTCTAATTTTGAAGATGTGCAAATTTAATAATTTTTGCAGAATCTGAAAGGAAAAGAAGCAATGTCGTGTGATATGCTTAGCGAGGTTGATCATGGAAAGGAAACATGGAAAGTAAAGGTCAGAGTAATCAGGCTTTGGGATGCTATAAATCCCAATAGCAAAGAGCTTATCAGCCTTGACATGATATTGCGAGATGCTCAGGTCAGTAGATGTCAAATATTGTTTTTCTTTGTACTCATATCTACTTACTCGCTTTCTTTTAACTATTGCAGGGGACAATGATACATGCAACAATAAAGAAATTTCAAGTAAATAAGTTCAGACCATTGATCAAGGAAGGATCAATCTATGTAATTACAAATTTTAAGGTATCAATGGCTGCAGATTTTCGTCCAATCGAAAATGACAAAATACTCAACTTCTTACACTCAACCAAAGTTCAAGAGATACAAGATCCAGAATTTATAGCCACAATAGAACAGAGCTTCAATTTTGCAACCATCGAGGTTCTCTCTGACCGAAATGGCAGCAAAAAATATTTATCAGGTATGATATATGTTTACAACATAATGCCCCCCCCCCCCCCCCCCCCCCCAAGCACCCCTCCATTATAATGCATATTAAAAATTACATATTTTGCAGATGTGATTGGATTAGCATCTTGCATTGGACATATTGAGGAAACGCAGACATGTTATGGAATTAGCAAAATTCGTGATATTTTCTAAGAATTGAGTAAGTTGTTATGATAAAATTCGGTTTATGCATATCTTGGAGACAATTTTATTTACTTTCAACATATGCAGGGATGAAAGAGTTAAAGTAAGGCTATGGGGAGAAAAGGTTAATCTAATTAGTGAAGAGTCTACCGGGTGTGTTGTGATAGTAACATCAACAACTGTTAAGAAAATGAAAGGTACACATAGTATTTAAATTGTTGACAAAGTTTTTACATTCATGTTATACTGTGCACCAAAATAATTGTTCTATGTGTACAGAATACTCACTGTCATCCACGAGTGCAACCAAAATTTATGTTGACTTGGAAATTCCTCAAACAACAGAAATTCATAAAAGGTACAGTACTATCTTATAAACTAGAAGTCCATGTTTCTATTTCCTTACAACTATTGCAAGTATTTGTGCAAAAACAAATAACATAACTATTTATCTATATTTGAATAGTTATTCTTCTCAAGAAAATATTATTGAGGAGAGAATGTTTGAAGGCCACCTCAAGGGAACAATTGAACAACAGATGCTGTACAATAGAAGAACATTACAAGAAATTATTGAGATAACATCTGAATCTGATAATCAGGTACTATGAATTTATCATGCTGATTTATTCCGTAAATAAATCCTATCTTTTTTTAACAAATATTCCTGTTTTATCTTAAATTCAATAGGAAAGTTCTATACTGCAAAGGCCACAATTACATCAGTTAATACAACTGATGAGTGGTACTATATAGGATGTGATGTTTGCAATAAAAAAGTTGTGAAGACAGACAACAACCTCTACTGCTCCAAATGCGAAAAGGAACCTAAGAAGACAAGCCCTCGGTAATATTGGCAATAGGATATTATTTGCATACTAACTTATCCTTGGAAAACTGAATTTTTTTCTTCCACTTGCAGATATAAGCTTAAGCTAGAGATAGGTGATTCAACTACAACAATGGGTTGCACCATGTTTGACTCTGAAGCTAAGAAATTGATTCAACAACCTGCAAGTTCCTTAATAGATTCTGAATATGGCGATATCAATGATAAAACAAATGTAATCCAAAAAATTTGTGGAAAGACACTGATTTTTCAATTTAGATTGGATGACTATAATCTCAAATTTGGATATCCAGATTACACAATTCATAGAATCTTTTTATTGAATTATAAGGAAACACCAAAGAGATCTGAAGTAAAACAGGTGTGTCCTAATCTTTATTGCATCCTATATTTCAAATTATATTTTTATTAGTTGCGTAATACTTTTATACAGAAAATAAAATATATGACTACTTTTTATAGGGAACTTTGAAAGAGCTTTCAGAAACGATGCTTACAGAGGAAAATCAAAATGATGATGCATCACTCTCCGTCAATGTAAGACAGGTTAACTTCCTATATTCTTTGTGGAGTGACTATAAACATGTTCAGATTTTTCCACAAGTTCAAACAAATTATGTGGTTTAATCACTTTATTTCTGAGATAATGTGTGTTCAGATTTCCACAAGTTCAATAAAAGATGTAGTCTAATCTGTGTTTCTTAATAAGTGTTACAACCTATTTGAATGTGTGTAGGGGTCCCTGCTCAAAACTATAAAGAAAGAGCCAATCTCTGAAGATGATGAAGTCAGTACACAAGGTGGACTTGAAGAGGATATGGCTATCTCTGATGAAGTCACTAAAAAAAACGTATCACAAGAGGAACTCATAGCGTTGTTATATCCAGTGATGATGACAGCCACTACAATAAAAGAACAAAACAGGCTACAAAAGCACGTGGATACAGAAGAAGACTTTTGGTCAATGCTGATGATGATGGAGTAGAAAAAGAAAAGGTTAAAGATGTTGCTATTGTCCAGAACAAAACAATAACCTGTAGAAAGAGAAAATCAACTCGAGGAGGAAAAACTGTTAGTAAAGAAATAAACAAGGAGCTTCAGGAGGCATGTGAATCAAAAACTAGGACTCGAAGATCAGCTCGCAATAAATTAATAAAATAAATAAAGCTTATTTGCTGATAGTTGAATTTTTATACTGTACTTGCTTTAGTACTTCTTTTTTTATATTGTACTTGCTTTGGTAAAGACTATCTATACATTATTAGTATGCATATTATTATTCCAGTCAAATATTATTCCAAGAGTTATATGAAAATGTCTGACTAAAATATGGCAATATACCCTCTCGAGGAGACCAAAGTTGAGCAAATAAATAAAAAAAGGGGAACCACCAACATAATAATTTTGATTTACCATGCATATACATCAGCCTGAAGAGATCCTATGCGTGAATTAACCAGCAGTGTATAAATAAATAAATCGATATTACCAGCGTGTAGCTTTGCTGCAGCTTCTCCTGGAAGCCGCCATTAGTAGCCAGCTTGCAGTTAGCACCAGGGAACAAAGGCCGTGTTTAGTTCCCGAAATCTTTCGGTTTTGATTTTTCCGATTTAGAAGTAGTAAATATAGACGAAAAAGGTGGAAAGTTATATGGATAGGTTGGAAATATCGAGACGAATCTAACGATGGTAATTAGAGGGTAATTAATCCATAATTAGCGGATGGTTACTGTAGCATTGCTGTTGCAAATCATGGATTAAGTAGGCTCATTAGATTCGTCTCGTGATTTCCAGTCTATCTATATAACTTTTCACCTTTTCGCCTACATTTAATACTCTATGCATCTAAGATTCTCCTTTGATGTGATGGGTGAAAAGATTTCGTTTTGGAACTAAACAAGGCAAAGCTGCCGTCTCCGTCTCTCTCAGTGTGTGCTTGCGGATGCGGTAGCGCCGCTTCAATGCAAACACAGGTGTATCATCCTCGGGGGTGCCAAAGGTGCCGAGCCACACGCGAGCACCAACACGCGTCAATCCCTTATCTAGAAGGTTAATTTGGCCCACGGCCGCTTCCAAACAACGATCAGCACCGACTGCTGGTTGCTGAGGAACCTGAACATCAAGGCCGGCCGGCCAAAAGCACCTATCGGCTTGATTAAAACAGGATTAGGCAATATTGCAACTGGCTGCTGTTCTAAGCTGTCGCAAAGCAAATTGGTGCATGCTGAGATTCCCACGTTCCAATGCACAGTCTCCTGTCAGGCATCCACGCATGCATCTTCGACAATGAAGCAGAGGAATCATCCCAGGTAGAAAAGTTGACCTTCATTCTCATGATTGTAGCTATTTCAAGGCTAAAGATTTTGCGTAACAATGAAAATGGCCTGTACTCCATTATGGATACCGAAATTAGCACATGGTGGTGGGAAAAGCTGCCAAAAAATGTCACCGTCAATTAGTTAAGATGGCATGTCCATATTTTAGTCATGTAACTATTCAGGAGACAACTAAAAAAACTTTACAAAAAAACATTCTATAATTAAACAAAGAATTGGGCACGAACTCTAATATATTTTTCCTATTACAGTACGAAAGCATCTGGGACCCAAGTTATATATATTCACATATGAAACCCCATGGGAACGTTAGATTAGAAAGCTTTTCTTTATCGTCTGCAGTGCAGCTGGGAACCGTAAATCCAGAGAATTAACCTGGAAAACTGCAATCTGATAAAAAGACCAAATATCAGGTACGCTCATATCCTCATATGTATTTTCCTAATATGACGTGACAAACAATTGGGCTATCTCTTATATATAAATTATCATGGCAGAGCTCAACTAGAGAGTAGCACTGAATCACAGGAATTATTATTGACAGGACCCAATTGAGGCAATTGCCGTGTTCTTGCTACTGCAATCTCATGGGAAGAAATATCAGGTATCTTCATGTTCTCATATCTTTTTTTTTAAAGGAATTCATGTACTCATATAAGAACATCACATGATCTTTAGATAACAAAAAAAAATAACATGAGATTTGAATGTTCAGTCGAAAGCTCCCACTACATACATATAGATAAGTACATCCTGGATATTATTGCAAATTTTAAATTAAAAAGAGCATTGATAAATGCATAGATATAAACAAAAGGTTGTTACTTGAGAAACACATGATGTTCCTGTCCACAGAATAACATGTAATTTCAGAAGATTTGTAAACACAAAACCTTTTGTGTCCTGACATCTATCTCATATTTATTTAATACCTGATGCTAAATATTTTACCTTCAATAAATCAGATCGCTTGACAGCAATATGGCTGGTGATGAACAATACAAATACAGGGACGAGTTGGAGTAAAGAGAAAAGGAACGCAAGAAGAGAGAACAATCAGTTTGAATCAAGATGAACAAATGTAATTTCTACAAACCAAATAGCATTAGACATGCATTTTACTAAATTTTACTAAATTTGTATTATATGACTGACAATGCAGAGCACATGACAAAAATATATCTGCCAATCAAAGAAACAAAGATGCACTCAGAATATTGGAAAAAGGAGAAGATTGCCAACTGTGTCAAAAAACTGCAGATGTGCTACTCTGCAGTCTACCATTGAAGCAGATGGAAAGAAGGAAGCAACCAAAGAAGCTAGAAGAAAAAGAAAAGAAATATTGGACCTGAAGAAGAACAACAAGCGCTTAAGAATGGATCAAAACATTCTGAGGAATCAAGCTCAGTTAGTAATGCAGCTAAAGTTTCTGATTGGGAAGACCAAACTGTGTTTGTCAAGACTGCAATGCTATAATGTGGCACAATGAAAGGAGCAGAAACAGTAGCAACATATCAAATCCAAAGTTTGGGTTATGTTGCAAAGAAGGGAAGATCAAACTACCACCATTGAAGCAACCTCCACATATCTCCAGCATCTATTGAGATACAATGAAAGAGGAGATTCATCAAATTTTCGTCAGAATATAAGACTGTACAACTCAATGTTTGCATTCACTTCAATGGGGGGGAAAGTTGACTACGAGATTAACAAGCATGGTGGTGGACCATATGTTTTCCGTTTGAATGGGCAAAACTATCATCAAATTGGAACATTGCTTCCTAAAGAAGGAGAGAAACCAAAATTTGCCCAGCTATACATATATGACACAGAAAATGAAGTTTCTAATAGAATCAATGCATCAAGCTCAAGGGAGAGTAAGACAAAAATTGATGAAACATTGTAATAGGTCTGCTGGAGATGCTTGATGAGCACAATGTTCTGGCCAAATCATTTCGGATGGCAAGAGATCGATTCAAAGAAACAGATATTCAGAATGTAAAACTAAGATTAATACACAAAAGGCCCAAAGATGGAAGGCAATACAACTTACCGTCTACCTCAGAAGTTGCAGCACTTATTATTGGGGACCATGATACAGCAGGTGACGAATTTGACATCATAGTTGAAAACCAATGATAGAATGCTACAACGAATTTCAGAACTACATCCTAGCTATATGTCAATGCAATACCCACTGATTTTTCCATAGGGAGGAGATGGATTTAGGCCAAGGATAAACTACCATAACATAGGTGGTCGTGTCGGCAAAAGAAAATATGTAACGATGCTAGAATATCATGCCTACCGCATACAACAACGTCTGAACCAAGCAATGACCTTGCAAATGAGTGGACGTTTGTTTCTTCAGTACTTAGTTGATACAGCAACATGTATTGAGCAGTGGAGGCTGAACTGGTACAGATCAAATCAAGGAAAACTGAGGACAGAGTTATACAGAGGACTATATGATGCAATACAAACGGAGACACAAGAACTGAACAAGTTGGTCAAAGAACAATATTGCCTTCATCATATACTAACAGTCCAAGAAATAAGCAGCAGAACTACCAAGATGCAATGGCAATCTGTCGTTGGGCTGGATATCCCGATCTCTTCATCACATTTACATGCAATTCTAAATGGCCAGAGATACAACATATGCTTGATCTTATACCGGGGCAAAAACCTGAAGATCGCCCTGATATTGTTGACAGAGTATTTGAGTTGAAGCTCAAGGAACTAATGAATGATATAAAGATAGAGAAATGGTTTGGACAAACAATTGCAAGTAAGTTTCACCCCTACAATAATATCTACTTTTCACAATGCATTAAGTACTACTAAAAAATAAATTACATCATGTATCGTAAAATTCTCAGTTTTGTTACGTTGTCAACATACATTCAACAAAAACATACATATTTTCATGTATCCTATGCAATGGATGACAATTAACCTTTTTGCAGTTGTATATACCATAGAGTTCCAGAAAAGAGGTCTCCCCCATGCTCATATACTGGTATTTCTACATCCTGATGATAAAGACCCAAGTCCAGCACAAATAGACAGGATAATATCAGCAGAAATTCCAAACAAGGAGAACAATCCAGATGGATATGAAGCTGTCCAGAATTATATGATGCATGGTCCATGTGGTGAGGCAAACCTGAAATCACCATGTATGGTGGATAAAAGTTGTGCAAGAAATTCCCTAAGAATTTTTGCAATGAGACAACTGTAGATGAAGATAACTATCCAGTGTATAGACGAAGGGATGATGGAAATACTGTGGATAAAAATGGAGTGCAGTTAGATAACAGGTTTGTTGTTCCGTACAATATGAACTTGCTGGTCAAATATCAAGCACATATCAATGTTGAATGGTGTAACAGATCAAGATCTATAAATAATCTATTTAAGTACATTCACAAGGGAGAAGATCGGACAACTATACTGCTGGAAGCTCAAGAGCAAAACAGATCAACCAGGGCTAACAAATCTGAAAAAAGTAATGATGAGATCAAGAGATACCTTGATGCACGTTACATATCTGCATGTGAAGCTGCCTGGCGTATATTTCAATTCCCACTTCAGCATAGAGAGCCTGCAGTTGAAAGGTTACATTGTCACCTTGAAAATGAGCATGTTGTTGTTTTTCCAGACTCCATGAATTTAGACGACATTGTAACAAGACCTGGTATTGAAAAGACAACATTAACAGAGTGGATGACTACAACCAATTATATGAGGAAGCTAGAGATCTCACATATGGGAGTTCCCAACAAAATGGACTTGGCATGCTAAAGAAAAGGAATGGAGGAAAAGACGCGGTGGGAAGAAAACAATAGGCAGGATTTACTATGCCCAACCATCAAGCGGAGATAAATACTACTTAAGGATGCTCCTAAATACAGTAAAAGGATGCAGATCATACGAGGAAATAAGAACCGTTCATGGTGTGGTCCACCCAACATTCAAATCAGCATCATACGCCCTAGGATTACTTGATGATGACAAAGAATGGGATGATTGCATTAAAGAAGCATCTCATTGGGCATCTGCTCCACAGATGCGCCAGCTTTTTTGCACAATCCTTTCGCTGTGTGAAGTAACAGATCCTGCAAAGTTATGGGAAACAAACTGGGAATTACTCTCTGATGACATACAACGGCGGCAAAGGAGAATTATGAACTTTCCAACACTGCAACTAAGCTCTGGACAAATTAAAAATTTGACACTTATAGAGATTGAGCAGCTATTAGCTAAGGGAGGCAAATCTTTAAAAGAAATTGCCGGCATGCCTATACCAGATACCACAATCATCCATGGATTGAATAACAGATTGGTGAATGAAGAACTAAACTACGATAGAGATTTCCTAAAAACAGTACACATAGACTTGCTGCAGAAGCTAAATTCAGGTCAGAGAAGAGCTTTTGATTTGATAATACAATCAGTTGAAGAAAATCTTGGTGACTCTATATTTGTTGATGGACACGGTGGAACCGGAAAAACATTTCTATGGAAGGCAATCACTACCAGACTAAGGTCTGAAGGGAAGATAGTTTTGACAGTAGCATCAAGTGGCATAGCAGCATTATTATTGCAAGGTGGGAGGACAGCACATTCAAGATTTCACATCCCACTAAAGACCAACAATGAGTCAACATGCAACATCAAACAAGGAACCTTTCTTGCAGAGCTGATAAAGAAAACTTCCCTCATAATATGGGACGAAGCACCTATGACAAATAGAAATTGTTTTGAGGCATTAGACAAGAGTTTGAGAGACATTCTTAGATTCAGAAATGACAATTCCGAAGATAAACCTTTTGGAGGTATGACAGTGGTCTTGGGAGGTGACTTTCGAAAAATTCTACCTGTCATACCAAAGGGAAAGAGAGAGCATATTGTCGCAGCATCAATCAAAAGATCCTATCTTTGGAAACACTTCAAGGAATACAAACTCACAGATAATATGCGTCTGAGCACGACAAACAACAGTTCACAGGAAAAGCAAAAGACAATAGAATTTGCAGAGTGGATTCTAAAGATTGGGGATGGCATGGCAGGAACATGTGAAGATGAAACATGGATTGATATCCCGAAAGATTTAATTCTAGAAAAGGGAGAAAACTCAAAAGAAACCATTGTAAACAGCACTTACACTGATATACAAATCAACTACAAAAATAGAGAATACCTGGAGGAAAGAGCGATATTGTGCCCACGAAATGAAACGGTCAATGAAATTAACAGCTACATCATGGATCAAATTCCTGGAGAAGAAGTTAAATACTTAAGTTCAGATACAATATGCAAAGGCATGTCTACAATTGAAGATGAAGATATGTTATACCCAGCAGAATTTTTGAATAGTCTGAAATTTTCTGGAGTTCCAGACCACAAACTGATTCTGAAAGTTGGACTGCCGATAATGTTGTTGCGAAACATAAACCAGAGTGCAGGGCTATGCAATGGAACAAGGCTAACAATAACACAGCTAGGAAAATGGTTCATTGAGGGTCAGGTATAACAGGGCCAAACATTGGTGACAAAGTTTACATCCCCCGGATTATCATGTCACCAAGTGAATCAAAATGGCCATTCATACTGAAAAGGAGACAATATCCAATATCTGTTTGCTTTGCGATGACTATCAACAAGAGTCAAGGACAATCACTGAAAAAGGTTGGTCTCTACCTAGAAAGAAATGTATTCACACATGGCCAACTTTATGTAGCCATGTCGAGGGTTACAAGCAGAAGCGGACTGAAGATTCTCCTCTCGGACGAAGAATGCCCTGAAGAAAACGTTGCAAAGAATATCGTTTACAAGGAAATACTACAAAATTAAATATTCAGGTATTACTAATATTTCATATAAAACAATTATTAATGGTTTTAACTCTAACTATCATTTATTAAACATTGCGTGCAGGGAAGCCCTTGCACTATTAACATCAGCGAGGTTGCATGGAACATTCTGTCAATGCAAACAAATGATCTTTTGAAAACTCCTACGATTATGTTGCATCTTCAAATACCCGATTGACCAGGCTACAGCTGTGCTTCTGCTCCAATATGTTGTGCTGCCATGCTTCTTTCTTCCTATTCTATTGAAGGCTACGGAGGAAGAGCAGAAGTGGAAAACTTATTTTTCCAAAAAAAAAAAAGAGGGTACAGGCTCCCTGACATGTGTTGAAAGCTATAGAGCTTGACATTCATGAAATGAATATGCCTTTCTAATGCAGTATATAAAGGCATAAAGTCCTGATGTTCAATCAAATTAATGTACAGAAAAACATAGAATAATTGTTGTTTCTGATGTGTGTTTTGATAGAGTAACTACAGACTATAAGCTGGACACATGGAGTAGAAATCGAGTCGAAAAGGTGACTAAGATGCTTCAAAAATAACATTTACCATGTCAACATAAAAAAAAAATGAAGACAACCAAATATGTACGTGACCATGTGGAAAAAAATGAAGATAAATTTGCATGTGAGACAATACAACTAGATCACGAATAGCAGAATTTCAGGACAACATAAAAGATTTACTAAACTAGCCCGTGCGAATGCACGGGTTGACGACTAGTTTACTTAATTTCTTATACTGGGACACTACTTTTTAGTTAAATGGTCATGTGTAGTCTGCTCATTGCTTTTGTTGACTGTTTTTTGTAAGTGTTGCGCCTGCTTTTTGCGTGTTCATGCAGATGCTAGTATGCTACTGGGTACGAGGCAATCTGGGCAACCCCGCAGGCGCCGGTGTTTCTCTCCAGCCTCAGGTAACCTTCCTCCCCCCAGTTCTTCCCCCACGAGTTCTTGATCAGCCAGTACGGTGTCCCCTCCTCCACGCCAAACCCTACCACCGTCACGGCATGGTTCAGGTTCATGCCGCAACTGTCCGCGGTCATGATTCCGCTTTGATACAGCTGGAAGTTGTCTGAGTCGTCGAGTCGACGACCACGGACACAGGCTGGCTCGCCACGGCCGCGGCGAGCGCGTCCTCGTCACCCCGGGGCACGTCCTGATCGATGTCCGGCAATGGTTGCCGCTGATGGAACGCCGCTAGAGTTGCATCCTCCTTGGACGCCGGCGTACGGGTAGGCGTCCGCCGTGGCGATGCCGCCGTTATTGGCGATGCAGTCGAAGGCTTTTTGTCCACGTTGCCACCGCCGCAGCCGTAGTCACCGTCGTTGGAGCAGTCCACAAGCTGCTGTTCCGACAGCGACACGAGGTTGCCGGTCTTGATCTGGTGGATGCCCTCCACTGCCGCCACGGTCGAGAACGCCCAGCAAGATCCTGCAAATTAGACAGTAGCGATCAAATAGTTAACAAAACAGAAATAGGCGAATCGTTTATAAAGATAACATCAACCAGCCACGTACCGCATTGGCCTTGGTACTTGACGTCGGTGACGGCACCTCTCTCCCTCCAGTCAACGGCCTGCTGGTCGTCCTCCGACAGGGTAACGTTCTCGTACTTGAATCCCGGCAGCTTCTTGGCCTCAAACGGCGAACTTGTTGGTTCCCAGGCGGTACTTCTTGTCCCCGGCGGCATTGAACCTGTCAACCAGATCGGCATTCGCCTTGAACACCTCGAACCGCCATGCTTTCTCGGCCTCGTCCTTGTCCGTGCGGCCGTGCTTCGCCATCCACTCGTGGTACTACTACACAAACCACTTTCTCAAACGGGCTATCACAACCGGTTTTAGCAAAACCGGTTGTGATAGGGCATCACAGCCGGTTTTTAGTTAGGTGGGGCAAGCATACGTCAAAACCGGCTGTGATGACCACTATCAGAACCGGTTTTTGTTAGAAACCGGCTGTGATAGTCGCCGGGCACATCACAGCCGGTTTTTCTTACAAACCGGCTGTGATGCCCCCTTTCACAGCCGGTTTGTAATTAAAACCGGTTGTGATGTGCCTGTACAGTACAAAACCCTCTTTCCCTCCCCTCCTCTTCTTCTTAAACCCGACGCCCACCCCTCTCTCAACCCTTTTTCTCTCCATTTTCACCAAATTGCTCTCTAAAGGTTGGGTTTTTTGAAGAATCACTCCATCAACTTATTTTGAGGTGGGTAACTCGCAACCATTTCAATTTTGAGCATGTTTCACCCACTACATTTTGAAATTTGGCATGAATTTGATGGAGGAGAATTTGTTCCATTTTAGAGAGCATTTATTGGCAAATTGCAATGGGGAAAGTGTGATTTGTTTGAAGAATCACTCCATTAACTTATTTTGAGGTGGGTAACTAGCAACCATTTCAATTTTGAGCATGTTTCATCCACTAGATTTTGAAATTTGGCATGAATTTGATATAGGGGCTCTCTTGTTCCATTTTAGAGGGGATTTCTTGTCAAATTTCAATGTAGAAAGTGGGATTTCTTTGAAGAATCACTCCATCAACTTAATTTGAGGTGGGTAACTAGCAACCATTTCAAATTTGAGCATGTTTCATCCACTAGATTTTAAAATTTGGCATGAATTTGATGTAGGGGCTCTCTTGTTCCATTTTAGATGGGATTTCTTGTCAAATTTCAATGTAGAAAGTGGGATTTCTTTAAAGAATCACTCCATCAACTTAATTTGAGGTGGGTAACTAGCAACCATTTCAAATTTGAGCATGTTTCATCCACTAGATTTTGAATTTTGGCATGAATTTGATGGAGGGGCTTTTGTTCCATTTTAGAGGGGATTTGTTGCCAACCTTCAATGTACAAAGTGGGATTTCTTTGAAGAATCACTCCATCAACTTAATTTGAGGTGGGTAACTAGCAACCATTTCAAATTTGAGCATGTTTCATCCACTAGATTTTGAATTTTGGCATGAATTTGATGGAGGGGCTTTTGTTCCATTTTAGAGGGGATTTGTTGCCAACCTTCAATGTACAAAGTGGGATTTCTTTGAAGAATCACTCCATCAACTTAATTTGAGGTGGGTGACTAGCAACCATTTCAAATTTGAGCATGTTTCATCCACTAGATTTTGAATTTTGGCATGAATTTTAGATGGACAACGATCGAGGCTGGATGTACAGGCCAGCGGCCAAAAGAGATGTCATATATCAACGGCGTTGATTCATTTGTGAAGGTTGCGAAGGCTTACATCAACATGAGTGATGGATATGTGTATTGTCCATGCTATGACTGCAAAACCAGAAACAGTTTCGTAACGTCGAGCAGATCCGGTATCATTTGTTGTCTAGGGGGTTCGTGCCAAACTACAAGATTTGGAATAAGCATGGTGAGGAAGGTGAGAATGAAACCACGCAGCAAACTACCCGAGAGAAGATTAGGGAAACAGTACACCATCAGGCCACACAGGCAGTGGAACTTGAAAATGAGCCAGAACCGGTCGAACAAACATATATGGAAAACATCGGTGAAACCTTGTCGAGACATTAGCTGCGGATGATGTGGTTGATGGTCTTGACCAGATGATACGTGATGCGGAGCCAGAATGCTTGGATGCAAAGAATCTGAAAAAGCTCAAGCAGATGAGAAAGGATGCAAAGACTCCGTTGTACAGTGGTTGTAGCATGTCGAAACTTGAAGCTGACCTCTTGCTACTGGAGATGAAGGCAACAAATGGTGTGTCAGACACGGGCTTTGACAATTTGCTGAATATTCTGGAGAAGATGCTTCCCAGCCCTAATGGGTTGCCGAAGAACACATACCAGGCAAAGCAAATGATATGTCCGATTGGGCTAGAAGTACAAAAAATACATGCATGCCCAAATGATTGCATCTTATATCGTGGTGACTATAAAGAATTAGATGCATGCCCAGTGTGTGAAGCTTCTAGGTACAAGTCTGTATCAGCTATACATATGACATGTGATCGAAATAAAAGACCACCCGCCAAAGTCGTCTGGTACTTTCCCGTGATTCCTCGATTGAAGCGTTTATTTGCAAACCCAAAGACAGCAAAGCTTATGCGTTGGCATGAAGAAGAGCGTCTGAATGATGGAAAGCTTAGACATCCGGCTGACGGTTCATAGTGGAGGGCTATCAATTATCATTTCAAGAAGAAATTTGCCAGTGAAATAAGGAACGTAAGGTTCGGATTGAGTACTGATGGTATGAATCCTTTCAACATGGTTAGCAGCAAACATAGCACCTGGCCTGTCACTCTTTGCATATACAACCTTCCGCCTTGGCTTTGTATGAAGCGGACGTATATTATGATGCCTTTGCTGATCGAAGGGCCAAAGCGGCCATTAAATGAAATCGATGTGTACCTGGAGCCACTGGTGGATGATCTTGTGACTTTGTGGGATCAGGGTGTCAATGTTTGGGATGAGTACAAGAGAGAACACTTCAAGTTGAAAGCATTGTTATTCGTAACAATCACGGACCTCCCCGGCCTTGGTACTGTATCTGGCCAGGCTACAAAGGGCTATAATGGTTGTGTGGTTTGCGTCGACGAGACCGACGCTAGATGGTTAAATAATAGCAAGAAGATGGTCTACATGGGCCATCGTAGGTTCCTTCGCAGAGATCACCCATATCGGCGGAACAAGAAATCATTTGATGGGACAACCGAGGAGCGCTCGGCTCCGAGTTATCGCGATGGACACGAGATCTTTAAAATAGTCAGCAAACTTGATGTGGTATTTGGAAAGGGAAAAGGAAGTGTACCCGCACCAGCAGGCGCTTTATGGAAAAAGAAGTCTATATTCTTTAGACTTCAATATTGGGAATTCCTTACTATTCGCCACGCACTCGATGGCATGCATCTAACTAAAAATGTGACTGAGAGCACCCTTGGAACATTAATGGCCATGAAAAAAAAGGGAAAGTACTCACAGGAAGTCCGTCAAGACCTACAAGAATGGGGTGTCAGGCCTGAACTACATCCTATCATACAGCCTGATGGGAAAAAGAAGCTTCCAGTTGCTTCATGGACAGTGACTAAAGACGAGAAAAAGAAGATCTGTAAATTCTTTCATGAGTTGAAAGTGCCCACCGGATACTCGGCCAACATCAGGAGGCTGGTCAACATACAGGAGTCAAAATTCAACATGAGTTGCATGAAGGCCCACGACTGCCACGTTATCATGACACAACTTCTCCCTGTTGCGTTAAGGAATGTGCTGCCACCGAAGGTGAGGGATCCCCTCATAAAGTTGTGCTCTTTCTTCAATGCTATATCACACAAAGTCATAGATCCAACAACGCTAGACAAGCTTCAAGAAGACCTGATCCATACTATAAACAGGCTCGAGATGCATTTTCCACCGACATTTTTTGACATGTCAGAGCATCTGCTTATTCACCTTGTTGCTCAGATAAAATCAATTGGTCCAATGTTCCTGCATAACATGTTTCCTTTCGAGAGGTTAAACAGTGTGCTTAGGAAGTATGTTAGAAACAGATTCAGACCGGAGGCTAGCATGGCAAATGGTTGGGAGACTGAGGAGGCAATTGAGTTCTGCACATACTATTTGGATCTGCCAAGAGTTGGTGTGCCTTTATCACGCCACGAGGGAAGGCTGGTTGGGAGGGGGACGATCGGCCGTCATTCGAGCAGGATCGATGACCTTGATGCTTTCACGCAAGCACATTACACTGTTCTACAGTAAGCATCTGTAGTTTCGCCAATACTCGCTAATTACTGGAGCGTTGGCCCAGCTCAGAAATAAAGGTCCCCATCAACAAATGAGGTGGGTCAATTTGTTTTACTGTCCAGGATTATTATCCATCGCAGCGCGCCTGAGGGGATATTTGCACGACAGGCATGGACTGCGGCCTGGAAGCTTCTAGGTCATTGACCTTGCTGCAAGTATTCGTACCTGTACACATATACGTACAATCATTAGCGGCATGGGCCGTAATTAACAGAAAAGCTGCCTGGCCATTGGTTGGTTGGGCCATTGAAGGTGACTCTCTCCAAATATTTTAATTGCCTTGCTGTGCATAGCCCACTTAAATATTTTCCACACATATATACTTTCTCAGCCAATTAAACTTAAGTGTTAATTCTAAATATTTCGATATGCTAATGACAAGTTAGCTCTTTTATGTGTGCATATCGATTCACCTCTTAGGCATGACAATTTTATCATCAAACAACAAAGTTCAGCTCCTCAAGTTCCCTCAAGTTCCCGACGCTTTGAAGGATCATCCGCGTCCCGGGAGAATATGTCCGTTAATTCAACTCAACAGGACACGATTTCCTAAGAGAGCGTGAGGCATGAGGTGCCCCGGAGCAGGATCTGTATTCGGATCATGACTCGGGTGGAGCACATCATCGCCAGGACCGAAGAAGAAAGGGCGATGCTTGATAAGCTCCAAACCGCGCGTCTTCAGCCACGCTAAGTACTTCGACGCCATGCTGCTAATCAAGACTGGTCTCGGGGGAAAGATGGAACGGGCATTCAACAATGCCGGATGGCAAAACTTCCACCCCATCTCAGAAACAGGTTCGCATTTTTTCACTATGGAGTTTGTGATGAGTTTGAAAGTTGAGGTTCTTCCCAATGAGACGAACATTCATTTTCAGTTTTTCAATGAGGATTTTATCTTGAGTCCGAAACAGCTCAGCGAGGCTCTTGGTTTCCACAAGAGATGCATCATTGACGCTAACCTTCTGGTGACTAACCACCGGTACAATCGTGCCCAATGGTGGGATAGCATCACTAGTGAGCCTCTCTCTAGGAAGAACAACATCACTTCCACCCATAATCCCACGCTTCGCTTTTTGGCAAAGTGGATCGCCATGGTGGTTCACCCGCGCGCTGATTTGCATCTTTGCCTTTTGCCTGACTTGGAGTGCCTTTATGCCATGGTGAAGAAAATTCGTTTCTCGCCTGTCATGAGCATGCTCGATGACTGTTAGAGGTTAGTCACTGGCCGAGCCACGATTGACATAACCTCACTGGTCACTCACATTGCCACCTATGTTGGTGCTTTGCAAGGCGCTCAAGTTTCCTTCCTGCCCATTTCACAAGAGTATCAGTCTTGCATCGGTTTAGACCATATTATCCAGGGTCACTTGATTCGTGAAGGCCCTGGCCATACTCTCTTTATGTGTTACCCCGGTTTCATCGATGAAGTCGAACTTCCATGCCCGGATCTCTCGTTGAGATCGGTGAAGAGTCTAACCTTGCAGCTCAGGAGAAGGAGAACCCGCTCGCCACAGTGTCGCAGAACCCATGACACATGGCAGGCGCGCCAGGCACGATAGTGAAGCCGGAACATCTAACGCACCTCAGCCCGAGTACCACCAGCAGCAGCAGCACGAGTACTACCAGCGGCAGCAGACCAGACCTACTGCCCATATGAACTTCGACGAGACGTTCGACTACTACCAGGAGACGGGACGTGGACCGCAAGTCGGACCATCTGCGTCCGCTAGTTATGACTACGAGAACCCGGTCGCCCGGGGAATCTCGGAGATCAGTGCCAGGTTGGACACGGTGAGTTTACAGCAGCAGCAGATCAGCGACAACCTTGCGCACAACACCGACCTCACCCAGCAGAACTGGGGGATGACCACATCCCTCCAGACCGACCTCGGCGGCTTCTTCAACTACATGCATTACGATCCCGACCAGTACTAGCAGTAAGCTTCGTTGAAGCTTGGGGGAGTCCCTGGTAAGTCCGAAAGTACCCCCTTGCCTTGCCTTGCCTTGATGATGATAATAATAATAATAAATAATAAAAAAACAAAAATAATAAGCATAGAAATAAATGTTGAATAAAAAGCTCCTTATATATGGAAGTATGGTTGACCCTTGGGAATGATGAATGGTTGCTCTGTTTATGTCCTCTAAGTGCATCATGCTTAATCCTTTACTTTTTGAGTATTTGAGTTCGTTGGCATTTAAGGATCCATCATGATTAACTGTGGGAGTAGAGCACATGTTCATTGCCTAAGTTGTTGTGAGTTTAGATATGGTTTGCTTCGGAGTATAACTGTATGCTTAGTAAGGAACCTCTCGGAAGTCTTTATAAAAATGTTACATGGTAAATCTTCCCCAACAGTTTAAAAATATCCTATCCAGAGCCTAAACCTTTATACCTTACGAGCTACCATATGCTATCTTTAGTTACTTAGACTCTTGTCGAATGGTGAAGTCCGCTTGCAGAAGACACTTGTCATCTACCGGTCTTTCCCATCATACATCCACCTCATCGATAGCCTCAAATGTCCGACTAATCAATTTCCCGCTCCGGGGTTGATGTACACCGTCGTTGACATACACTCGCAACACCAAGCTCATCCCAAAGGTCCTCAATTACTCCATACAAAGTTAGAATCCTCTTTGTTACCAAAGGAGAAAAGAGATGCATTAGAAAAAAAAGTTGGAGACAAAAGCTCCATCCAAAAAAAAAGAAGAAGATCATTTCAAAATCAAGAGAGAAAGAGAGCAAGGAGTTCAAAGACCTTTTGAGCATAAACACCTTCACCCTTTCCACTTGAAAACCCATGAATTCCAAAGACCGGAATTTGACGAGTGCCATCGCTCGTGAATCATTTTCGACTCGACAACAGAAGTAACCAAGGTATGCCACTCTTACCCTACTTGTAACTCCATTTCAGCCTTAGAATAGGAAGAGTTGGTCACACTTAACCAAAAGTGAGGATTAAACACCTTGAGTGACTCGAGAGTACCATCGGGGAATGATTTAAACCATCTTTTGCAAAAATTTATATCTCCGAGATGGAACCTGAAAAGCTGCAGGAAATAGATTGAGAATTACCGTTCAGGCTCTCAACAGCCCAAGATGTGAACCGTGCAGCCCCACGTTGAACCATGGTATGAGATCTCTTTTATGCCAACTTATTCAAAAGATTTGTTGAGTTTTGCGTTAAGCATAAGGTACCTAAAAGGTATAAACATTGAAGCAACTCCTGACCCGCCGAACCTAGAGTCTAAGATTGGGGGTGTGTTTACGACCATTATAACCTTGTATTGACCGTCAACATCTCGGTAAAATGAGGATGATCATACCATGTTCCATACATAAAAGTGTTTTTACTAACCAATTCCACAAGTTTTGGATGAGTTGTGTTTGCAGGATAATACAGGAGAAATGCTGGCCAAATTGGGCATATGCCCAGGCCGACCGGCCTGCTCTAGGCCGGCCGGCCTGGCACTGCCTTGTCTGGCCGTGCCAATGTACCAGTACATGACTAATGCCTCAAAGATGATCTCCAAAGTGGAATCCAAGGTTGGTTTGATCACAACACCCGGAAGGCCTACCTAGCCTAACCATGGACCAAAGGGGCCACTTGCATACAAATCTCGGGCACGATCCATGTGGACTCCAAGCTGGACAAGCATCCCACCATACAAGGAGTATGTCGGTGCAACAGAGGGACGGGACGAGCCAGAGGGAGGCCGACCGGCCTACCCTAGGCCGGCCGGCCTCAAACTGCCACAACCGTCATCGATCCACCGACTACCAACTTCAGGAGCTAATCAGGGACGTCCAGTGCGAAGGCGGTGGCGAGGAGGGCCAGGTGGAGGCCGATCAGCCTCCCCCAGGCCGGTTGGCCCCCTGCTGCCTCCTCACGCAACCCCCCTTCGCGTGGAAGTTACACAGTTTGGTAGCTTGACAGTTACACCAGCTACCGACCCTGGAAGGCTATAAAAGGGAGGCTCCTCCTCGTTCAAAGACACACCACACTTCTCAAGTCATACTTGAAGGGAGCTCTTGTATCTTTTCCATTTCTTAGATTAGGATTAGAGTTGGGAGTAGAGTCGAGTCGAGCTTCGCTCGGATCTTTCAGAATCTTCGGAGTTCTGGTAAAGCTCTTGTATCCTTTCCTTCATTTGAAGAGTTTATCAAAACAATTGCTTTCTTATTTCAGAGCTTAAGTTTATCTTTTATATTTATCTCTGCTCTTCTTTTTAGAGTAAAGATCTTGCTCTCTTTAGAGTAAAGTTTTGTCCCCCTTTAGTCTTAGTGTAGAGTTTAGTTTAGCTCTACCGGGTTTTATCTCGCGGGTTTGCTCGCCTTGATCGGGCAGTAAGACGCCTTAGCGAAGACGGAGTTTTGAGGACCCGGTGTGTCCGAGGACCGGTGGATGGTCGCTTCCTGGTATGATGAGTGATTGACAACGTGGTGTGGATTGACGTTTCCCTTGGCTCAAGTATTGCATGTGTAGAATGTGGCTTGGTTGCATTGGTGCAGGTGAAGAACAGGCGCGAAAGGTCTTAGCCATGGAGGCTTCCGAGGAGCGGAGAGACAAGTAGGCTTGGTTCGAGGGACCCGGTGGCCAGATGGATCAAGTGCGGTTCACATGCTGGCAAGAACGAGCAAGGGGACGTGGTTCCGGTGCGAGGTAGCGGCTCACAACCGAAGCTCGTACGCGAACGAGAAGCCGGTGCAAGGTGGCGGCTAACGACCGAAGCTTGCACGCGGGGTTTGGTGATTTGGCCACAAAATCATCGGTGGACGGTTTCCCTTGGTTTGGGCCTCAAAACCAAGGCCGAGGACTCGACGTAGCGACGGCCCGGCCTGCCAGCCAGGGGCGGTCCAACCGCCCCCCAGGGGCGGTGTGACCGGTCCCACCTGGGCAGGTCGCCCGTGAGCGTCGAGGAGCTTCGATCCGAAGGACACGCGGCGCGATCGCAAGGCTTGCATCGGAGGGAAGCTAGCTTGCGGTGGAAGGTGTCTCAGCCGAAAAAATCTTCGCGGAAAATGTCATATCACCCTTGAAGGGTAT
>WEIB01000415.1:0-38969 GCA_015476505.1 Urochloa ruziziensis
CTAGAGTTTTAGCCTTGCTCGAGGACGAGCAAGAGTCTAAGCTTGGAGTGTGTTGACGGCCATTATAACCTTGTAGTGACCGTCAACATTTCGATAAAATGAGGATGATCATACCATATTCCATACATAAAAGTATTTTCACTGACAAATTCCACAAGTTTTGGATGAGTTGTGCTTGCAGGATGAACCAGGAGAAACAAGGGCCAAACCTGGCACAGGGCCAGGCCGGCCGGCCTAGGCCAGGCTGACCGGCCTCCCCTGGCCAGGTCTGGCCACGTCATTGATCCACAAGCCATGCCAAGTACCCAGGATGATCAAGCACCGTGCAAACAACGTCGGTTTGATCCAAGGACCCGGAAGGCCTAGAGATGAAAGCACATGGATTGAAGGGCCCACATCCTAGGATTCTCGGACAGCTTCAACTAAACGCAACAGTTACCGACCTTGGGAGAGCATCAGGACCGTTCCTGCAGAGGGCGGTGCCAAGTGGCACCAGGGCCAGGCCGGCCGGCCTAGCCCAGGCCGGCTGGCCTCCCTCTGTGGCCGACACGTCTCCTCCTTCGCGTGAAGCTTAAGCAGAGCCTTGGCGTGCTAATGACGCTGACATCCACCCCCTGGAGGCTATAAAAGGAAGCTCATTCACCTTGGGAAGACACACACCACATATCTCATGTCTTTACTTGAAGGGAGCTCTAGTATCTTTTTCATTTCTTAGATTAGGATTAGAGTTGGGAGTAGAGTCGAGTCGAGCTTAGCTCGGATCTTCGGAGTCTTCGGAGTTCTGGTAAAGCTCTTGTATCCTTTCCTTCTTTTGAAGAATTTATTTATGCAATTACTTTCTTATTTCAGAGCTTAAGTTATCTTTTATATTTCTCTCTTGCTCTTCTTTAAGAGTAAAGATCTTGCTCTCTTTAGAGCAAAGTCCTTTTCCCCTTTAGTATTAGTGTAGAGTTTAGTTTAGCTCTACCGGGTTTTATCTCGCGGGTTTGCTCGCCTTGACCGGGCCGTAAGACGCCTTAGGGAAGACGGGGATTTCTCTTGACAGGCCTCAAGAGAAATCTTAATCATCGAGTGCAGACGTGGTGTCTGGCTTGTTGATTAACTAGGAAGTGTGTTGCACCCCACGGTACAGCAGTGGTAGGCGGCAGGTGGTGACAGCCCTGTCCGTCCTTCGTAGTCCACCACGTTCGGGTGTATTCATAACAGTAGTGCTGAGCCCGGAGAACCCCCTCTCTCACCCCGTTCTGAGGTTCTCCCGTTCTAGCCATCGAAGCGAGCTCTGTTCCCGGTATCTAAGCTAGGGTCTAGGCTAAGGCTAGAGTGCCTTTTGCTCTGAGTTAGAAAGAGTCTAGGTCCGGTCTCTCCCAACATCTTTCCTTTTCTCTAGAAATAGGTGCTCCGTGTGTCGCTGGTCTTTCAGACCTTCTATCCGGTCATTAACTTGACCATTATCCACCCAAACTTAGTGTTTGTGCCCCTAGGTTTGTGGCCTGATATTTCTGGCAAGATATATCATTTCATTCTTCAATACACTTTAACCATCTGCTTCCCTGCGGAAATATAAATACGATACCCTGGGGTAACTCCCGAGGTGAAGTGCTACAACGAGATATATTCTGTGCGCTTGCAGAATTAATTTTTCATACAACGACATATATCTACGCGCTCTTGAGCGTTGCTAAAACGTGACGCTAAGGAGTGCCAACAGCGTGTCAGCCGAAGGGCCTTTACGCGATTAAAGGAAAACCAAGGGGGCTAACTGCGAAATTACTAGGGCTAAAGTATAAAAGAACTGTCCAGGGTGTTTTCTGAAAAAGGGCAAGGGTGGAAGGGCTGATCCGCAATCAAAAGGAAGTCCACGGGGCTTCCTGCAAGTTTGTAGGGGCTGTTTGAAAATCAGCCCGCGGCCGCTGACGTCACAGGTGACGTCGGCTGCCGCAGCAGATCGCGATGCGGCAGGTCGCGGTGGAGTCTGCGGTGCGGCCTATGCAGGGGCGCGACGCGTGGCGTCCGGCCGTATGGACTTGGTCCACCATGGACCAAGCCTGCGGTCCACCTGGACCGGACGCACGGGATCTAGTGCCGCTTTGCGAGCGATCCGGTGAGGCTGGGGTTCGTGTGGCTGCGCGTGTGGCTTCGCCCGGGTGTTGACACGGTGGCTGGTGGGTCTTCTCCTTCCCTTCCGCCGCAGGGACAGGCGGAGCTCGCCGGAGATGGCCCGTCCGGCTGCGCTGGGACTCGGCTCGTCCCTAAACACGCCACCTGGGCCTAAAGCTCTACGGCGGGCACAAGGGGCATGTTTAAGCTCGGCAAGTCTCACCGGAGTGCGCGAGGCGGCGGAGGCTCTGCCTAGGCGGCGCCGGGTTGCGGACAGCGCAAGGATGCGTCCCATTTCACTTGTTCGAGCCCACGCGAGTTGTGTGTGGGTTAGCGGGCGCGTTGATGGCCAGGAACGGGGCACAGTCTTGCACGCACGAGCGCGGGAGCGCGCAGGGCAGCGGCTACTGCGCGGCGGAGCGCGACGCGACGGTCGGAGAGCGGAGCAGGACGTGCGCGGCGGAGCGGCGGCGGTCACGCGCGCGGGCACCTGCAGAAGACCATGCCCGGCTCGAAGGCCGGGCCCCACACAAACGACGGCGGCGAGGCCTGCCGCTCCAAGGCTTGGCCTTGGCCTTGGAGTGGCCCGCGGGCACTAACCGAAGCGAGGCCGCGGCACGGCGGCGTTGAAAGGAGGGCAAAGGGTTAGGACGGGGCGGCGCTCACCTTGGGCTTGGGGTGGCTAGGATGGTGTGGCCATGGCGAGGCGATGCCGAGGCGGCTCGACGCAGTGCAGTGGAGAGGAAGCAGGGCCGGCGGCGACGTCGAGGTGCTTCGGGCGTCGGCGACGGCGTTCCGTTCTTCTCGGCGTCGCAGGCTTGGTGGCGACGTGCAGTTCCGGCTCCGGCTCCTTTTGGGCACGGCGTCATCTTCAACCCGTGGCGGCGATGCTCCAGCGACGGCGGCGTCCTGGTGCTGGCGTCCTTGGCGTCGGCGTCCGCGGCGTCACGAGCTTCTCCCCCTCTGGCGCTGGCGGTCCTTGCCTCCGCGAACGGCGGCGGCTTCTCCACGCGGGCGGCGCTCTCCTCTCATGGTGAGATGGGGTTTTTTCCCCGAATTGGCTCGGTGGCGGCGGTTGAGGGGAGTTGGGGAAACAGAGGCAGCCGCGGTTCTTATAGGTCAGCGGCCGCTAGGGTTTGGGCCGAGCTGGCGGCCGCGTGGCTCTGGTGACGCGACAGGTCGCGGTGGCGGCCGAGGTGGCGTGGCCGCGTAGAGAGGCGAGCGGCGGTCGAGGAGGAAAGCAGGGGAGGCGGCGGCGCCCTGCTGGAAAGGAGAAAGGTGGGGGAGAAAGGTATGACAGGCGGGCCCCGCTGCCAGTGAGAGAAAGAGAGAGGGGGGTTGGTAGAGACGGGCCGGTGGAGTTGGGCCAGGAGAAGGTGGGCCGAACGGCTGCGACTGGGCCGAGGGAAGGAAAGGGGGAAGAAAGGTCGGGGGTGTAGGTAGGACTGGGCCGAGAGTTGGGGGGTGGTTTCTGGACTTAGGTCGCGGGTCTGTTGGGTTAGTTAGAGCCCAAGTTAGTTTAGGAGGCCGGGCTGGGGTGTTAGAAGGTCAGGTTAGAGAGTTAAGGGGCTGGAGTTAGACTTGGGTTGAGCTGGGCCAGGCTTAGTCAGAGTTAGGGGTTTAGTTAGCTTTTAGCTTATATTTGAAATGGAATTTCAAATATAAGCTACACTCAACTAATTCGAACAAATCTGAATGGAATTCAACAATTCCGGATAAAATCCAAATCACACATGCATCAACATGACAATTTATTTTATGCACAATTTAATTACTAGAAATTCAGAGAGAGCATTTATCTTAAGTTGGAAATTATTTCATGGCTCACAACAATTCAATCAAAATTTTTTTGAAATCCCGATTTTTCATACAAGTAACAGACTGCAAATTTGCGGGATGTTACAATCTCTCCCCTCACAAGAATCTCGTCCTCGAGATTAATGCTGCACCAGGTGTGGTGAGGGTCCTTCGCTTCTTCATTTCATCTGCACATTGTTGATATCTTCGGCTTCACTTTAGTTTGCTTTTCTAAAGTCATGGATGATTAGTCGAGGGTTTCTCAATCCATGTGCTCGATCACTTAGCTGGTATTATTCTTAAGTGGTACTCCTCACAATGTTCAAATCCGTCGATCCAAAGGTGACTCTTGAATTCTCTTCCAACTTAATTCCTCATCCAAAGGTGTTAGCCTATTCCGGGGAGAGGCTGGTTCCAAAGGTCAATTATTAGGTATCTTAATCTGCTCGAAGTCTAGCTTTACCTCCTGGGTGTCTTTCATCCTAGGTACGATATGGGCTCCCCAACGTTTCCCAGCAATCTCCAAAACTTTTTCCTCTTGTTCCAAATCCTCCCGGTGATACCTGGGTGAATGTTTAGACCTTCTTCCGGATTGTACCTTTATTCTAGTTTGGTCGGCATATCTATGCAACCTATGTTCCATGTAGTGTCTAAATCTTGAATCTTGGGCTTCGTAGGTTGTCATTGACTCCATATTCCTTTGATATTTCCATTTTAAGGTTCCTTGATCCAAAATAATCCTCTTGATCCCATGTCCGTCTTGGACATGTTGAAGATGAATATTATTCTCATAATCCATACATATTCCTTAGGGATTTCCAACAGGGTAGCTTTTGCCACATCTTCATGGCAAACACTTCAGATGCTTAGCTTTATTTCAATGGTTAGGTGGCTTCTCTTATACTCTCTAGACCATCTTAAGGTAGGGAATACATGTTCACGTCTTGGTCTGGTACTTCGGGTATTCATTATCTTCGTCTTGTAGGGTCTTCAAAGCTCCGTTAAGGTTATAAAAGTCCTATGGTTATCTTCCTTGCATAGAATCTTGTTCGCGAGTCCATATTTCCATACCAACTTCATGCTTTCTTAAATAGTCCATTTGTTGGTTTAGCACACTAGGGAAGGTCTATCTTCACTGTGCTTATATTATCCAACATACTCATTTCGCTTATGATTCCAAATGCACTACATGGTTCCTTCCAACTCACGGTGATCCAGTCTGTAGAGGGGTTACTTTCATCTTGCTCATACTCTTAAGCAGACTCAGGATAGGTGGTGCTTTCACTTATGATTACCATCATTTTCTTAACCAACTCCCATAGAGTGTTAATCTCACTTGTTTGGGGATAAACAGGTATTTGCCGGTCCTTGATGTCGATCACAGTCCTTGACAAATACCATTTTCTTGTTCCTATTGATGGCATTCTAGTCTTGTAGCTATCCCGGAAAGGTGGCTTCTTCTGTAGTCCATTCAACTCTTCGATAGGTAGCGATGCTTGATCTTGGTCGACGCTTGTTTAAGTGGGCGGTAATCCTTAGTAGTGCTCGTACTCTTTTGCTCCCTTCCTTTTCCAAAGGCTAGGAGGTTCCAATAACTAGGCTTGATGTCTCTTGTCCGGTGGTTCTTGGAGCTTCCTTTAAACTCAATCCAATAGAAAATGTCCCGTAGAAATTGTCTTTACTATTGGATTTATGCCAGTCTGGTGTCGATAGGGAACTCCATGTCTTAACTCCATTATGGACCTTGCAATTTCTCAAATTTTCCCCTGGATGATCTCTTATAATAGGTCTTGCTTATGTCGCTTATAGTCCCAACAAATCATGTTTGGGTGTGGGAGATACCTCTTCTCTTGGATTACGACTCATGTGACTCAGCTCGTATCCATCGAGTCTAGACATCCAATCCATATTCAACTCCTCTAAGAATACCTGTAGGTTGAGGTACTGTCGACTCTAAGGTATAGTCGTCCACATTCTACGAGATAGTTCTTTAGCACCATGATCTTGTATTCTTCAATCAACTTGAGGTCCTTGAAGCATCTACAACTCTGTTTCATGTTCCAATACTACAGTCGAGGTGTGGTTCTTGCATCACTTCTGAGTATACTTGTCGGAGGCTCTCATCCATATCTTCATCTTGAAGCGGGTGGCTCTATGGTTGTTTATTTCCAAGGCGTAGTGTAGCAAAAATCTCACGGCATTGTTGATTCATCTGTGGTACTTCCACTTCGTCCATCCAGTTGAGTATTGATTTCCAAATTACTCTGATCTTCTTTCTATGAATGATCTAGAGCACTCGACTGTTATTAACCAATTCTATGCTTCCACCATACGGTAACTTATTCCAATACTCATGTGGTAACTTATTCCAAAATTCCTGAGTTTCCAAAATCTTGATCTTCAGTGCCAATTGTACATGAAGTACCTCTCTTTGTTGATCACTTGAGTTGAGGATGACTGACTGGCTTGAGCACTCATATTTGTTATGCAAAGCATAGTGGAGGTATCGACTAGGAAGGATGGCACACAATCTAAAGGTGGAGTCTAAGGCAAGCATGAAAACAACTACTAAATCAAATCCTACACTCATGATGAAGAACCATAACAATCATGTAAACCTCATAAGAAGCATGCACTCAATCAACGAGAACACTAAACGAAAAAACTACTTTGTGGCTCAACCAAATAGGGTGGACTCTACTTTGAGGGGTTATGATCTTCTCGTTCACGTCCATGGCAACTTGTTCCTCATCTTGATTGGCTTACGAGAGAATTTTGCTTCGACATAGGTAAAATAATATTTTCAAGGAAAGGGAGGCAAAATCAAAATAGATCAAGGGGGTATATACAGAACAGAGCGTTTAGAATGTTATAAAGCTAACGACCAGTCTATGGTAGCGTGCTACGGTCAAGTATGGCTTTGATACCAACTGTGACGACCCAGATTTTCAAAATTGAGAATCCGAATCTCTGTACCCTTGTGATAGTCCCTGGATCAGTAGCTATCACGTACAGAACTCATCTCAGCATAATATCATATCCATACAACGAATTTACATTACATAGAAGAGATTTACATCCATACCATTATGGCAATACGAATAAGGTACAAGCCCGTCGGGCTAAGCGACAAGCGGAAATCCTGTGTAGCGGTAGCTAGGCTTCAAGTCTTCATCTTCAATCACAACACAGGCAACTCGAGCGAAGCACACAACCCTTCTTCAAGCATCGATCTTGTACTCCAGTTCTAACCTGCATGCTCACAAACTATCCCCAAGGAGTGGGATAGGTTCACGTCACCGTCTGTATGCAAGCTTTAAGTGGCTTAACGTCTAAAGGTATAAAAGTAATTCAAGGAAAGGCTGGGGTTTCCTATGCAATAGCAACAATAATAATCAAGGTATCATCTCCACAAACCATTCCCAAATCCCACCTCACATCACATCACCTTCTTCACACTCGTCTAAGTCGATGCGAGAGCTCTCTCCCCTCGCACCTCACCAATTACGACCGGATCCTGAAAGGGAAGGGAGCAAACTTCCCTTCTCCCCGTCCATAGCTGCGAACCTTAATCACTCTCAAATCTGGCTAGAAATAGGGGGAGGTAGAAGATCCCAAAATATGAGAGGTAACAGGGAAAATGGGCAATGTCCATACCGAGGACGCGGCTATACGTATAGATTCTAGACTCTGCAGAGCTTGTACAACTGGACCCACTCGGGCTGCGATCGGTAGCGAACCGACCTGAGACACAACCCACAGCACAGACCCTAACCGCAACGATGCCCGCCTGCCCTTCCTGTCTCGGTCCATCGGCTCGCAATCCTAATGCTTCGGAAGCTGTGTCGAACTCTCCCTCGTAGGGCCTAGACGGGGCCATAGTCCTTCGGGGAAACGGTCTCTCCCGTTCCCGTACACCATCCACCTGATCTTCTCGCAGTGCAGGCATCGCGCTAGATAGGAAGGCTGGAACCCGTTCATATGGGTAAGCGGTAAGTACGTGGGGCCCAAATAAAGTTACCCCACTCGGTTTCAGACCGGGGTGAGCGTCATCGTCCCAAAGGCGTATCCTCCGAAGAAGAACGCAAGTCGCAGTACCCATCATAGGTACCTACCGCCAACTCCTATGCTCCTATCCATCCATGTACCCGCCACAAGTACGGTGTGGGACCCCCTCGAGAGCAGGGGCCTCCCGGCACCTCGGTCAAAGACCGAGTTGTTAAAATATGCTCACCCCCACCAATTTTCCTAAAAACACCTTCTCCTTGCCGGTTTTATCCCCACACACGCCAATAATCCTAATTCACAATATATCCTATACACATGCAAGGCAGCAGCATAGCAATCATATATATAGTAGTAGGCAATCAAGGAATCAGGATATATTAAACAGGCTATGCATGGCTCAATCATCATCATATAATAAGCAAAGCGCTAGCATTCTACTCAGCAATGCCTAATAGGTCAAAGAGTCAGGATGGGCGTGAACCTGGAGCATGGCCCTCTATCTCTTCACTTCAGCGTAGTCGACGTCGTCGAAGTAGTCGATGTAGTCCGGGTCCTCCGGGGATCCTAATATATGGATAAATAAATAAATACCGACAACTACTAGCACTGAACTCCAAATAAGAACCAATAGAGAGCCAAGTAATAGCAAACACTATTCTATCGTGTTCGTCATGATTTTAGAAAAATACTGAAACTGGTTTCATATTTTTCTAAGCTACGGTTGATTTATTAAGATTTTTTGAAGTTTAAATCCATTTTCGGGATTTATAAATCATTTCGGAAAAAGGAATAAAAGTTAGATCACAAGTTAGCAGCTCGGAGGTGTCAGTCATCGGCTCGGGGTTAGACCGCGAGTCGAGCAGGTAGAGGCGACGGTCTGGGGTTGATGACATCATCACGGGCTCTGGTGATATCATCGTTGACTTGGTCAAAGTTGACTAAGTCAACGGTCAGAGGGTTACGACCTTGGTCACGGGTCACACTAGGGTTTTCGGGGCAAGACTGACGGGTTAACGGCTATCGGGTACCACATGTCAACATGCGGGCCCCATCGGTCGGGTGGGTCCGGGCTATCAGTCAGTGGGTCCCACAAGTGGAGCCACTGTCTGACGGGTCACAAACGGGTTAGCCACATGGCGGTCGCATGACTAAGACTGCGGGCGCCACTTGGCTAGGTCTGGGATGACGGGCTCGATTTTAGGAACCTAACGCAACTGGTTTCGCGTCGATCGGAGCTAGGACGGAAAAGATATGGATTTTCCAAGGTTTAATCCCTTTATAGATATTAAGAAAAAGAATTTATCAAAGAATAAACTCTTTCCTTAAAACTACAGGGGGTTCCTTGCAATATTGCCAAGGTGGAAGGGCTTGGTTGCGAATATGGAAAAGGTTAGGGGCCTTGCTGCAAAAGAACCGGAGGTTTAAAAGGTGAAAGGGGCAGCCAGGGACCTTTCTGTAAAAAGACAGAAGTGGAAGGACCTATTTGTAAAAGTCTAGGGACCTGTTTATAATTTTAGAAAAGTTCAGGGGCCTAACTGCAAAAGTGCAGTGGGGCCGGCCTGTGCTGACGTCATCATGGGCCCGGATGACGTCAGCGTTGACCGGGTCAACAGTCAACCTCGGGGGTCCCGCGTGTCAGCCGAAGGGCCTTTTAGAGATTAAAGGAAAACCAAGGGGGCTAACTGCGAAATTACCAGGGCTAAAGTATAGAACTGTCCGGGGTGTTTTCTGAAAAAGGGCAAGGGTGGAAGGGCTGACCGCAACTAAAAGGAAGTCCAAGGGGCTTCCTGCAAGTTTGCAGGGGCTGTTTGAAAATCGGCCCGCGGCCGCTGACGTCACAGGTGACGTCGGCTGCCGCAGCAGATCGCGATGCGGCAGGTCGCGGTGGAGTCTGCGGTGCGGCCTATGCAGGGGCGCGACACATGGCGTCCGGCCGTATGGACTTGGTCCACCATGGACCAAGCCTGCGGTCCACCTGGACCGGACGCACGGGATCTAGTGCGGCTGTGCGAGCGATCCGGTGAGGCCGGGGTTCGTGTGGCTGCGCGTGTGGCTTTGCCCAGGTGTTGACACGGTGGCTGGTGGGTCTTCTCCTTCCCTTCCGCCGCAGGGACAGGCGGAGCTCGCTGGAGATGGCCCGTCCGGCTGCGCTGGGACTCGGCTCGTCCCCAAACACGCCACCTGGGCCTAAAGCTCTACGGCGGGCACAAGGGGCATGTTTAAGCTCGGCAAGGCTCACCGGAGTGGCGAGGCGACGGAGGCTCTGCCTAGGCGGCGCCGGCGAGGTTGCGGACAGCGCAAGGATGCGTCCCATTTCACTTGTTCAAGCCCACACGAGTTGTGTGTGGGTTAGCGGGCGCGTTAATGGCCAGGAACGGGGCACAGTCTTGCACGCACGAGCGCGGGAGCGCGCAGGGCAGCGGCTACTGCGCGGCGGAGCGCGACGCGGCGGTCGGAGAGCGGAGCAGGACGTGCGCGGCGGAGCGGCGGCGGTCACGCGCGCGGGCACCTGCAGAAGACCATGCCCGGCTCGAAGGCTGGGCCCCACACAAACGACGGCGGCGAGGCCTGCCGCTCCAAGGCTTGGCCTTGGCCTTGGAGTGGCCCGCGGGCACTCGCCGGAGCGAGGCCGCGGCACGGCGGCGTTGAAAGGAGGGCAAAGGGTTAGGACGGGGCGGCGCCCACCTTAGGCTTGGGGTGGCTAGGATGGTGTGGCCGTGGCGAGACGATGCCGAGGCGGCTCGACGCAGTGCAGTGGAGAGGAAGCAGGGCCGGCGGCGACGTCGAGGTGCTTCGGGCGTCGGCGACGGCGTTCCGTTCTTCTCGGCGTCGCAGGCTTGGTGGCGACGTGCAGCTCCGGCTCCGGCTCCTCTTGGGCGCGGCGTCATCTTGAACCCGTGGCGGCGATGTTCCAGCGGCGACGGCGTCCTGGTGCTGGCGTCCTTGGCGTCGGCGTCCACGGCATCACGAGCTCCTCCCCCTCTGGCGCTGGCGGTCCTTGCCTCCGCGAACGGCGGCGGCTTCTCCACGTGGGCGGCGCTCTCCTCTCACGGTGAGATGGGGTTTTTTCCCCGAATTGGCTCGGTGGCGGCGGCTGAGGGGAGTTGGGGAAACAGAGGCAGCCGCGGTTCTTATAGGTCAGCGGCCGCTAGGGTTTGGGCTGAGCTGGCGGCCGCGTGGCTCTGGTGACGCTACAGGTCGCGGTGGCGGCCGAGGTGGCGTGGCCGCGCAGAGAGGCGAGCGGCGGTCGAGGTGGAAAGCAGGGGAGGCGGCGGCGCCCTGCTGGAAAGGAGAAAGGTGGGGGAGAAAGGTATGACAGGCGGGCCCCGCTGTCGGTGAGAGAAAGAGAGAGGGGGGTTGGTAGAGACGGGCCGATGGAGTTGGGCCAGGAGAAGGTGGGCCGAACGGCTGCGACTGGGCCGAGGGAAGGAAAGGGGGAAGAAAGGCCGGGGGTGTAGGTAGGACTGGGCCGAGAGTTGGGGGGTGGTTTCTGGACTTAGGTAGCGGGTCTGTTGGGTTAGTTAGAGCCCAAGTTAGTTTAGGAGGCCGGGCTGGGGTGTTAGAAGGTCAGGTTAGAGAGTTAAGGGGCTGGAGTTAGACTTGGGTTGAGCTGGGCCAGGCTTAGTTAGAGTTAGGGGTTTAGTTAGCTTTTAGCTTACATTTGAAATGGAATTTCAAATATAAGCTACACTCAACTAATTCGAACAAATCTGAATGGAATTCAACAATTCCGGATAAAATCCAAATCACACATGCATCAGCATGACAATTTATTTTATGCACAATTTAATTACTAAAAATTCAGAGAGAGCATTTATCTTAAGTTGGAAATTATTTCATGGCTCACAACAATTCAATCAAAAAAATTTTTGAAATCCCGATTTTTTATACAAGTAACAGACTGCAAATTTGCGGGATGTTACAATTTTGGGGGAAGACTTCAATCTGATAAGAAACAACTCAGAGAAGAATACTGAGAATGGATCTCAGTTTCTCATGAATTCTTTTAATGAGTTTATTGGGAACCACCAACTAAGAGAGGTACACAGGGCAGGACCCAAATTTACTTGGTCAAACAAGCAAACTAACCCAGTTTGGTCACCCTAGACTGATATCTGATATCTACTACATGGGAGGATAAATTCCCTCTATGCATGGCATGGAGCCGTCCAATAGTGGGATCTGACCACGCCCCAATCTTCTTTGATAATGGGGAGCTTGCCCAGCCTAAGCCTAGATATTTTTACTTTGAGAACAAATGGCTGTTAGATGAGGAATTAAGGAGTTCGGTCATATAGCAATGGGAATGTTCTTCGGCTAAAAGACTTGAGAATTGTTACTCTCTAGATGCTTGGCATGGATCCATCAGCAGCATGAGGCAGTACCTCAAAAGATGGGGTGCTAGGAAAGCTGGGGAACAAAAAAGGATCAAACAACAAATCTTGCAAAAACTAGAAGAGTTGGATATAATGGCTGATACAGGCATAATTACCAGTGAAGCATGGGAAGAAAGAGGAGCTCTAGAAAAGGAACTTGAACATATATACTCTATGAAATAGTTACATTGGAAACAAAGAGGGGACCAGCAATGGCTGTTGGAAGGGGACGTCAACACCCAATTCTTCCACCAGTTTGCTAATGGCAGAAGGAGGAAGAATTCCATTGTCTACCTGCAAACTGACCATGGGGAGATACATCAGCAAGAGGATATAATGGCCCATGTTACTGAATTCTACAAATCTCTTTTTGGCTCAAGACCATTAAGCAATATGAGTCTGGCTACAAGTTTTTGGACAGGGAGGGGCAGGCTTGTCTCAAGATTCAGGAGAAAAATTAGTACTTTCTTTCTCTGAAAAATAAGTCATGGAGACTATCTTTGAAATGAAGGCAGATTCAGCTCCTGGGCCAAATGGATTTAATGCCCAGTTCTTTAAATCCTTTTGGCATCTAATCAAGGATGATTACATGAAACTGTTTAAGGATCTTCATATAGGCAATTTAGACATTAAGAGACTCAACTTTGGGTTGATCACCTTAGTACCGAAAGTCAAAGAGGCAATTAACATTAAGCAATACAGACCTATCTGCTTGCTCAATGTAGATTACAAGGGCATCACTAAGGTTGTCACCAATAGATTCTCCCCAGTTGCAGAAGAAGTCATTGGTACAAATCAAACTGGGTTCTTGAAACACAGGAATATTCTGGAAGGAGTAATCATTCTACATGAGGTCATTCATGAACTTTCCAAACCAAATAAGAAAGGGCTAATTCTCAAAATTGACTTTGAGAAAGCCTACGATAAAGTCAGATGGGACTTCTTAGAGGAAACCATGAAAGGAAAAGGATTCCCTGAAGCATGGATCTAATGGATTATGCAAACAGTGCAAGGGGGTAAGGTTTGCATTAATGTAAATGGAACTAGAGGAGGATACTTGAGGACATATCAGGGGCTCAGACAAGGGGGCCCGCTTTCCCCATTACTTTTTAATGTTGTAGCTGATGTTCTGAGTATTCTACTTGATAAAGCCAGCTAGAAAGGGCACATCACTGGAGCTTTGACTCATTTATTACCTAAAGGGATCTCTCGTATCCAATATGCTGATGATACTATCATCATGGTAGATGGATCTGAAAAGTCTGTCAGGAACCTGAAATTGATCTTATACAGTTTTGAATGGCTTTCAGGGCTGAAAATTAATTTCCATAAAAGTGAGGTATACTGCTTTGGGATGAAGCAAGACGAAAAAGAGGAATTAGCCAATATGTTGAATTGCAAGTTAGGGGACTGGCCAATAAAATATCTGGGTATTCCAATTTCCCACAAGAGACTGGGAATATCAGCTTTCCAACCAATAAAATAGAAGATGATAAAAAGGCTAGACCCATGGAAGGGTAAGCACCTGTCATCAGGAGGGAGATTAACTTTAACTAACTCCTGCCTTTCCAGCCTACCAATATATACAATAGGATTTTATTTACTTCCTAAAGGATCTCATGGAGAGATGGACACTGTCAGGGGGAACTTCTTTTGGCAAGGGGCCAATAAAGACTCTAAGTACCACATGGCAAAGTGGGAAAGTTTGAGTAGACCAAAAGATCAAGGAGGGATTGGAATTATTAACACTGAGATTATGAATCACTGTCTCCTAGTCAAGTGGATTTGGAAAATAGCAAGGGCTCTGATTCCACATGGTATAAATTGCTGGCGGTGAAGTATATGCCCGACAACAACTTTTTCTCATCCAAAACAAAAGGTACTTCTCAGTTCTGGCAAGGTTTGCATAAAGTAAAGCATCTTTTTAAATGGGGGGCATCTTTAAGGTTAATGATGGTTACAAAACCCTTTTGTGGGAAGACACTTGGCTGGAATCTTCTCCCCTTAGGACCCAGTTCCCAAGTCTTTTCAACATGTGTCAGAATCCTAAAGCTTTAGTTATTGATTATTGTGAGGAAGGTTTCTGGGATATCAGTTTTAGACGAAGTCTCACTGTTAATGAGCTGAATAACTACAATGAACTTATAGGAAAGTTAGAGGATTATGATATGGATCACAGTACCTCTGACGAAGTAGAATGGGCCTTGGACCCATCCAAAGCTTTCACAACCAAGTCTCTTTATAGGTTTATCACTGACAGAGGAGTGACAATGAGCAACATGAACAGTTACTGGAAATCCAAACTCCCTTTAAAGATTAAAGTGTTTCTTTGGCAGATGTCTCATAGGAAATTACAAATTGTTGTAGCTCTAAAAAAAAGAGGATGGAAAGGATCTATCCACTGCTGCTTGTGCGGCAAGGAGGAGGATGTGGATCATATCTTCTTCACTTGCTCGCTGGCCCGTTTTGCATGGTGCACTTTCAAAGACATGTTCAATTTCGAACATATACCAAATTCTTGGTCAGAGCTGCAGGGGGGGGGGGGTGGCTCTCCAAGAACTTTAAGATTTCAAAGTTACTAAGCTGGTTCATTTTTGCTGCTTTTGCTTGGGCTCTCTGGTGCCATCGTAATAAAATGGCCATCGAGCATAAATTCCCTAATGCTCCAATTAATGTGATATACATTGGCTTTTCTTTACTGCAGAAATGGGAGAAGTTGCTTAAGCCTAAAGACCAAGAGAAGCTCAGAAAGATCATGAAGGTGATGATTGTATGGCTAAATAGATATATTCCTGTGGAAGCTACGGTGTCGGACATTGCTGAACTCTAGTTGTTTTCTCGCTTTTTGTTTCGTTTCGAATGTTCACCTGTAAGCCCTTTAGGCCTGTGCGTCATTTATTTCGTTCAAGTGTCTGTATCAAACTCATTTGCTTTCAATATAAGCAGAGGTAATCTCTTTAAAAAAAATATATCTACACAAGCAATCAAGACACGGCGCGCATACAGATCAACCATCAGTCCATCGCCAGAATGACTACTCGGCTCCACGCAAATCTAGTCGGCGAGAAGCTATTGCTGTTACGCAAGCAGACTCTACACGTCCACACGATCTGCAATGACTACTCAGCGTGGCAGGGTCCTGTCAGCAACTCAACATGCCCTGCACGAGGCTAAAAGCAGATTGATTCAACAGATTGTCTCGGTGTACAAAAATCGTGAAGATTCTCGATCAACTATTCAAGTCGGCGAGTTGGGGTCCGAGGCGGAGTACAGTTCTGTATCGTGCAGCAAGTTTATCTGGTCGGATTTTGATTGGCTTGTGGGTTCTGATTTCCATCCGGATCGGATTCCGGAGCGAAGTTGCGCTCGGTCACGAATTCATCTACAAAAGCTACAGCATCGGGAGGTCTACGGATGGAAACGGATCGGATTCGCATAGAATCGGATTCGGATATCACCTTTTACCACATTTTAACTCGAATACGAATACGAATTCGAATGTTCTCGAATACGAATACAAAACGGATGTCTCGAATTCGAATACGCATCGGATATTTACACCAGTCGGAAAACAATATTTACTTATTTTCTTTATTAATAGTTTATATTATAAAATTATTATATAAAAGTAAAGACTAAACTATGAGTACATAACAAGTCTAAACAAAGATCACTCATTAATAATATCACATTCATTCATAATTATTTTAATAATTAATCATATAATAAATAATAAAACTATTAATAAATACATATTTTATTTGTGGATGCAATATTTTTATATTAAAATCAATATCATAACCATTAGTAATGGAGATAACTTTTTTTAATTATACACTACCATTATTAATATTTAAATGGACATCATTTGTCATTAGTTATAGAAATAACTAACAGTTTCATATGTACGAATACGGGTATTGCCGGATATTGCCGAATACGAATGTGGAATCGGATAGAGAAATTCAACGAAAACGAATTCGGATGTATCCATTTTATTACCACATTTGAATTCGAATACGAATACGGATATCCATATTTACGTTTTAGCGGATACGGATATCGGATAATTTGGATTTCATCCACATTTCCATCCTTAGGGGGGTCCACCGGAAGGCAAAGATTGGTAACAACACGTGCATCAAGCAAAGCACGAGCAGTATGCCCTTTTTTGGTGCGGCCAAATTCAATATGCTGTGTTACTCGAAGGCCACCTGAAGACAAATTCAAACACTACAGGATGACGTACTGCTATACAAGCGACCTCAGCTCGAGCTGCAGCGCCTCAGCGACGATCTGACTCGTGCAACAGCGCCGACGTGCTGCCTCGCTGCCAATTACTACTCCGCTCGTACTGCGGCACCATGCATCAACGCGACGACAGCCTCGACTTCAGCTCGTGCCGATGCCCGCCGCCATTTCGACTACTCAATGCGACTCAAGTTCTGCGTCAGTGACACCAGCGATGAGCCTGACTACTCGATGTGGCTCCAGCTTGCGCCGTCGACGCACCGGCGATGACTTCGACTACTTCAAGCTTGCGTCGCCGTCGACATCAACTACTCGCCGACGACACACACTCAAACTAGTCGGAGTCAACTCTTACTAGTTCGCTTCACAACAAACATCCATGAATCAAGCTAAGTCATCAACAAACATCCATGAATCAAGCTAAGTTAGTTGTTTCAATTACTTTTATTAATTTCTCTATCTTGTTCTAGCAAGATTGGCCAAGCGCCGACTACTTTGTTCGGGTATGCCACTCAACGAGATTTACGCAGTTACTCTCGGAGGCTACGCCGACTTCTTCGCGTACAATACGCGCTCTTGCCGACTGCTTTATAAGTCTGCATCCTTTTTATCGCGCAGTCGACTCCTTATTTCGCTGATTTCTCTTAATGCTCGATTATTCTTCTCGAGTAGCAAATGCCTTAATCCGTGAAACCTTGAGTTTTCAGTCATGACCTAACCGACTCACACAGAACATAAGCGACTCATACAGAATTATGAGGAAAGGCTAGTACGAGACCAGGGTGATTAAACGTAACAAGTGGACTACTCAGGGAGAATACATGGCCTAACAAGAGCTCAGCATGCCCTAAATTGGTATTTTATTCTCTTACTGAATATAATTTCAGTATATTGAATATTTTACATTATGTACTGCATAATGTTTTCATTGTCTTTTTTCAGGTGACAGTTCTTCAGGCCGCGCAGCGTGCCATCACATCTTCGCCAGCTTACATGCTCGGGGGCTGGACGCTAAAATTACAACTTGGTTCGCCATCAGGCTTACCTAGTTACCTTTCTCCAGCATCTTTGAGTCGTCAAGTACCAATGGCAGGGCTACGGTCACATTGGCACCTGACTCCTGTTTCTGGAGAGATCGCGGCGTGACAAGTCAACCACGACCTCATCTGTTTGCTATTTTACTGATGGTGGCTATTTCGACTACTTACCGATGCATTTACGCTGGCTCCCATGCTCGAGAGCTAGGCGTAAATTACTACTCGGATGATGATATCCAAGATGATTCGATGAACATTAAGCTCACTGGACCCTTGAATTGGTTATTCTAAATCAATTCAAGGATCGGGGGCTGATAGACGATATATAACGACTGTTGATTTTTTCAAGACAAAGAATGAAGATTCAAATCAAGACCCTCGGCTTGGTTCTACGATTCAAACTAAGGCTCGGGGGCTACTCCATATGGAGTGCGACTTTCACCGCACCCCATATTGAAGATTGAAGACTACAAGTTGATCAAGATTTATGGGGCACGAGTACCTCACAGCCTCGTGTCAACTAAGAACTTTCCAAGATTGACAAGAAAAGTACTCAAAGAACTTGCAGAAGCTCAAAAAAGTACTCGAAGCACTCAAGAAAGTACTCGACAGGCATGGCAAGTACTCGGTTGATAACAAAAACTCGGCAATGAAGTGCTCGGGGGCTTGTTGGGTATCTAACCCCTGGGTACCTACAAGGAAGAAAGAAGTCGGACTCCTACTAGGACTCCAACATTGTAACCGACTAGTTCCCTGCCCCCTGGGATATATAAAGGAGGGCAGGGGTGCCTAGATCGGTAGACCAACTCTCAACAGAGAGACACACGTTACGACATTACGCAATATGATAGAGCTGAAGTGCCCGATCTTTCGGTGAGTGGAGGATAATTTTGATTTGGTGGAAGTCGACCCTCACGATCCGACTACGACGAGCGAACCCGAAGCGCCAATGCAATCGCTGAACCAACTCCCTGTGGTTACCGACCCTGTTGCAATCAAGATCAGAACTTCCTGTATGCAATCAAAGAACGAACAAGAAAAAGAAGGCGAGCAATCTTAATATCACTCGAAGGTGGAGTTCTGAATCACACGAGGACAACACGTATTTGTGCGTGTTCGGTGTAGCTAAAGCTAGATGTAAAACAAAACTCAAGTGTTCTTGGCGGTGGCTAGGGGGTTTATGATAGGGGGAGGACGTCCACAGGGGTGCTGGGGTCGTGCTCCAACCCTAGGACGCGTCCCTAATGGACCCAACTTGATACACGGCCCGTGGGCCAAAATAAGGTGTCGCAGCACCTGGACAGAAAAACCTTCGGTCAATGATTTGACGATTGCGGCCGCCTCGGGAAGGATATGGACATGAGTCCGGATGCATATGAAAGTATACTTCATAAGCTTTCCATCAAGTACTTGAACGCCCCAAACAGAGTCCGGATGAAGTCGTGGCGGCCATTGAAAGTCAGGACTTTCCTGCAGTCCGAATCCAGCATTTCCAAAACGTGTTGGATTCAATCTCTTTATTTCCTTAGACCAAAAGTGACGTGATAGCCTGGTGTAAAACGTGGGAATACTCTGACTTGGTCCCCAATCGACCTCTTTGGTCCTCCATGCCTTCCATGTGTGTTTAACACTCTTCATGTATTTCATGCATAACACAAAGGAGAACGAGGTTTCGAAAACCAATGAAAGCAAAAATATTAAGAGAAGGGATGTCACCATGTATCCGATTGGCGAAAGGATCATCTCGCATAGAACTTTTAGCAAGCATGTAAGCTTCTTGATCGGGCGACACACAATGTTTTTCAACACGATCCTGCACAAGATTAGTACCAACAAAAGACCAAGCAGGCATCGAGAGCAACCAGCAAGGCTCCCCTTCTTTATAGTAAACTTGTTTCATGAAAATAGAACTAGAGGAATGTAAATTAGGATGTGTAGTATGGCTGTCCTCTAATTGATCATAATCTGTCACAACAAAAGGAGTACTCACATCGCAACCAATGTAGACTCTTTGTATCATATACTGTCCTTTGTTGTCATATTTGCCAATAACATGATAAGTGTGTTTAGCAAACCAAGGCAAATCAGCATTGTGAAAAAGTCTCTCTTGCAAACAATCTAGATTACACAAATCATCAAATTCAATGTAACCCAAAGTATGTAAAGAAGACAACAATCTTAGTTCATCATTTGCGCTAGCAATATGCATAACATGTTTATTTTCAGTACAAATGATTGGTTCCAAAACATATAGAACTGAAGCATGATCAACCAATTCATCTTTATCACAAGGAACAACAAGCTCATCATCATGTGACAAAGATTCGTCAAGAGATGGTTCCACTAACAATTGCTCTATAATAGCATGAGGTGTGGAAAAATTCAGCACAGGAGAAGTGGTCTCACCATCCGTGAGTGGAACACCTGTGATCATGGGCGCTGTAGGTGTGACCGTCCTCTCGCACGGTGTAGTGCTAGGCGTGGATGGCGTAGGGAGAGCAAGATCTATACTGGATGCCGGGCTTCGTCCTGCAAAAGAGTTAGTATATGTCGTCGAGCGGCGTCCCTGCACTTCACGTTCAGCTTTGCAAGCATATTCAAGCAATGTGGGCATATCAACACAATCTTTATAATCAAGTATGTCCTGAATTTCGCGGTTCAAACCACCGCGAAAACGTGCCATAGCAGCGTCATCCGTCTCAAACAAACCACAACGAATCATACCTTTTTGTAGCTCCTGGTAATAGTCCTCAACAGATTGTTGACCTTGCTGAAATTGCTGCATTTGTTTAAGCAAATCTCCGGCATAATATGAAGGTACAAAGCGATGTCGCATAGCAGTTTTTAATTGAGCCCAAGTGGTTGGAATAGCAGTGGGATGTCGTTGTTTATAATCACGCCACCACATTAAAGCAAAAAGTGTAAATGCACTAATAGCAGCTTTAACTTGTGCGCTAGCAGGAATATCATGGCATGAAAAATTCTGTTCAACCTCTAATTCCCAATCAAGATATGCAGCAGGATCATATTTGCCATTATAAGAGGGTATATTAAATTGAATCGTAGCAAATGAGTCAATGTGTGGAGGACATACCACACGGCGGGCACAACCGTGGCGATCTCCATCGTCTAGCTCCATGTCACTGTCATAGTCCTTGTGCAACGCCGTGACCGACGTGGACCACGCATCGAATCGTGTCACGATGCCGTTGACGTCTCCTGACATGATTAGCGCAAACACAAAAACAAAAATCCTAGGACAGCAAGATCTATACGTGGATGCTCACAAAGATGTGTATGTGTGTGTATGAGATGCTCACAAAGATGCTGTGATCAAATTATTATCCGTTCTTACCAAGCAACAGGGGCGACCTGCAAGCAACAAGTAGCACCTGCGAAAGATTGGAGCAGCGATTGCCTGGAGAAACAAAGTCGGCTCGTCGTAGGAATATGTGTAGTTCTGGGTAGGCTGCACTCAAATCAAGGATTAGCACAATCAATCAATAATGCAAAGTTGAATTATAGTGCTAAACACATAACTATGCTGCTGGAAACAAGGGCAACGCGCTATGGAGCAAGCAAAGGAACAAGGAAGTGGGTATGCAGAAACAGAAAATCTTCCGGGCCACGTTACGCTATCTAAACGGCATTTTTTGGCCTCAAAACTGACCGCACCTGGCACTGAAATTTCGTAAGGTTTTCAGGAAAAAAAAAGAACGCTGAAATCGGAGATCCGAGCGAAAAGTTATGGCCGTTTTCGTGAAGGTGTTCGAAACTGCCAAAAAGAACTTCCAAACGAAAACCGAACTGCTGATTCCTTTTTTTATTCTTTCCTTTTTCTTTCTTTTCAAAACTTTCCTTTTTTTCTTTTTTCTTTCCTTTTTTTTTCTTTCCTTTTTTTCTTTCCTTTCCTTTTCTTTTCTATCTCTTTCCAAACTGCGAACGCGCGGCGGCCGAACCGAGTAGGACTCGGATGAGCGGCGTGGGGTTGTAGTGTTTGTGGTGAAGATGTAGAGCAGCGGCGGCGGCGGCGTGTGGTGGTGGCAGCAGCGGCGGGAGGTGGTGGCGGCGGCGGCAGAAGCACAAAGTAACCAGTAACAATTGAACGCGAAGCACACAAACTCAACAACGCAAATTATTGAAAGAGAGTGCAAGGCTAAAAAGGGTGCTGGGACAAGGATCTAACCTGATAATTTTTTTGTTTTGGTTTTGTGGACTGTAGGTAAGGAAAACACTCGATAAACTCACCGATCAACCTGGACTTTTGATACCACTTGATAGAGCTGAAGTGCCCGATCTTTCGGTGAGTGGAGGATAATTTTGATTTGGTGGAAGTCGACCCTCACGATCCGACTACGACGAGCGAACCCGAAGCGCCAATGCAATCGCTGAACCAACTCCCTGTGGTTACCGACCCTGTTGCAATCAAGATCAGAACTTCCTGTATGCAATCAAAGAACGAACAAGAAAAAGAAGGCGAGCAATCTTAATATCACTCGAAGGTGGAGTTCTGAATCACACGAGGACAACACGTATTTGTGCGTGTTCGGTGTAGCTAAAGCTAGATGTAAAACAAAACTCAAGTGTTCTTGGCGGTGGCTAGGGGGTTTATGATAGGGGGAGGACGTCCACAGGGGTGCTGGGGTCGTGCTCCAACCCTAGGACGCGTCCCTAATGGACCCAACTTGATACACGGCCCGTGGGCCAAAATAAGGTGTCGCAGCACCTGGACAGAAAAACCTTCGGTCAATGATTTGACGATTGCGGCCGCCTCGGGAAGGATATGGACATGAGTCCGGATGCATATGAAAGTATACTTCATAATCTTTCCATCAAGTACTTGAACGCCCCAAACAGAGTCCGGATGAAGTCGTGGCGGCCATTGAAAGTCAGGACTTTCCTGCAGTCCGAATCCAGCATTTCCAAAACGTGTTGGATTCAATCTCTTTATTTCCTTAGACCAAAAGTGACGTGATAGCCTGGTGTAAAACGTGGGAATACTCTGACTTGGTCCCCAATCGACCTCTTTGGTCCTCCATGCCTTCCATGTGTGTTTAACACTCTTCATGTATTTCATGTCCTCATCACAATACAAACCACCAAATTGGACGTAGGGTATTAAGTTATCTCGGCGGCCCGAACCTGTCTAAACCCTTGTGTTGTGTAGCCACTGCGTTCCTGATCTCGGCGAAACCCCACCTGAACTCAACTACCTCGGGGTATCCCTCGGTAGGATCGACGGTAGAACACCGACACCGTCGCCGCCGCCCCCCACCACCGGTGACCACTCCGGTCCCGGCGGCCACTCCGGCACCGGTAGCCACCATGTCCCCACCTCCCACTGTCTGGGCAGGCTAGGATGCAACGCCGCCCTCCCCCACCGCCGCTGCAGCCCCAACGCTCGTCGCCCACGCTTCTTCGCTGCCTCTTCGGGACCGGATCTAGGGTGCCCATTGACCCCACCGCTACCGCCCAAAACCGGCTGGCCCGCCACTGATTCGGTGGATTTCGTCCCGGATACGCCTCTTTCAGAGCAGTAGGCGGGTTCCTACGAGGATGTGGGCTATGGTCATCATCCCATCTCTAACGAGCAGCATCGCCACAACAATGCACCGTCGTAAGCGGACGTGGTCAGGAGCACTAACCCGACATTCTTCGTGGCCAAGGCCCGACCTCAACAATCACCAACCGGCCGCTCGCCGCCCTTCTCTCCGCCACAGGCACAAAGAATCTCCATGCGGCCAGAGGAGGCAGCGCAGCACTGGCCACCCTCCGGCAAGACACAGCAGCCGCCCCATCTCGCTGAGCCAGCCAGCCGCCGCCACAATCATAGTTCACCGTACCGGAGCCGGGGTGGACATACGTCGAGCGCAGAAGGGAAAAAATGCATCCAAATGTGGCAGACGTGTGATGTGAATACGCGCAACCATGGCAGCGCGAGGCTCCTAGAGCGCCTAGGCCACCCCCTCGACCTTTCACCTCCACTGCACTCCTGGCTTTCAAGAAGCGCACTCAAGGAAGATGCTTCATCTGCCTCGGCTCTGACCACCGCGCTGCACACTTCCGCGACCCGGTCAAGTGCTTCCGCTGTGGCCGCTCCAACCACAAGGAAGCGCGCTGCCCCGATCACCGGCTTCCACAGCGTCACCTCGCCATTGGCTGGCCGCACCCACACCATCTATCCGCGACGACCCATGTTCAGCGCGACCGCGGTCGACAACAGACCAACCTACAATGCTGCGATGGGTGCGACGACGACGCCTCTCACAGGTGGGGGCGATCTTGCCGCCGGAACGCCCAACATGATGAGCGGCAGGTTGGTCGCACTGGTCGCCATGACAACCAATGCGATGTGCAGCGGAACCCCTGCTCTGGCCACCACGACTCCTGGTGGTATGGCCGTTATGGCTAGCGCAATGCGCAGCACAACGACAATGGTGGTTGTTGGCATAGCGCAGGTGCCAGTATCTATCGTCGCTTTGGCCGTTGTGCGGTGTGCTGTGCTTGCCAGAATAGCCATTATTCCGAGTGTCGTGATGGTTAGGGCGAGCGTCCTAGCGCCCGTTGCACTGGCCGCCACGCCCGTCCTAGAGACCGAGCGCGCCAGAACTTACCGGTTTGATCATACGATGGAAGATCCGACAAGCTGTCTTGCAAAACATGTGCTCTGAATTTTGGCTAAGTCATGAAAGATCCGACACAAGGCTCAGATCTTCCGATGGAAAATTAATTAGAGTCAGAGCGCACCAGAACTTGTGGGTCGGATCATCCGATGGAAGATCCAACGCCTGAGAAAGAACCCCAAATCTGTTTAAGTGTTGAAAGATCCGACGTAAGGATCGGATCTTCCGATGGAAAATAAATTTCAGACAGAGTGCGCCGGAACTTAGTGACCGGATCATCCAGTCTAAGATCCGACGCACAGAGAGGTTTTTGTGTACGATTGTTTGTGGGTGTTTGTATCTCTCTTGGGTGATTTTCATCTCATGTATAAGCACTTTAACATACTCAACTCATCAAGCACATCCCCCTTGATAGTACGGTGATCCTAAGCTCAAATTCAAACCATAAATAAATTTAAATCATCTGTTAGAATCCATCACCATACGAATAAGAATTGGGGACCTTCCTTTCATCTTTCTTTTCTTTTCTTTTGATTTTATTCCTGCATGTCACACCCAGTTTTTCACAGAAACCCGAATGCGGCCGTATGTGTGCCCAGGAAGTCCACACAACACATATAGCTTACAAATATGGTAATAAAGTGAACACAGTGCTCGAATAAAAATAGTTACATCCAGAGTTTAACAAAAAATAGTTACACCAACAATCAATACAAAGAAACAAATCACACAAGGTCATAAAACCAAGCATCATCACGCAAACACAGAACTCCAACAGTCAACAATTGTTAGTCGATGCTATGTGTTGTTAGTAAGGCTTCAAAGGGGTACTCCTAACTCCTAAGCAAGGTTCTAACTTCATGCTTGAACCAACATTAGAATAGGTGGTTTGGATCACCTGAGATGAGTATAGAAAAGAGACTTTGGAATCTAAAAGACTCAAGGGTAGACTCCAAAGAGAATAAGTAAATCTAAATGAGGACAAACAAACATCCTCAAAAGAATGTCTAGGAGGAGATGAATAGAAGAAGATGAATAAAAGGCCAAGGAAGTATCAAGGGAAGTTGAATAAACAAGGATACGAGCACAAATAGAAATTTCAAGGAGCATTGATTGGTTAATGTCAGAAATTTAAACATGGAAGGCTTTGCAACGTCACCAATAAATCAAGAGGGTGAGGTGCAAAAGAGAGATGAAAACATATCCGTCGAAATGGACAGATATTCAAGATCAAGTAGTCAAGGATTTGTAGAGGTAAGGATCAAGGGTTCAACGATGGCAAACTAAGGGGTGGGGATGAAAGGCCAAAAGTCAAGGGTAAGAAGTAAGCAATCAAGGTGTAGATTAGTGGTCAAGGAGCAAGAGGAGTTAATAGAGGGAGCAATGATCATATAGAGAGTTTTTATGATAAGAAGGACCTTAGGAAATGACCATTTCTATCTAGGCTGTGATCCTATAGTCAGCACGGCTCTGATACCAATCTGTCACACCCGGTTTTTCATAGAAACCCGAATGCGGCCGTATGTGTGCCCAGGAAGTCCACACAACACATATAACTTACAAATATGGTAATACAGAGAACACAATGCTCGAATAAAAATAGTTACATCCAGAGTTTAACACAAAGACATAGTCCTACATAAATAATACAGCGGAAGTCTATTTATTAATGTTCTCAAACTAAAGACGAATGGCGCCTCAATCCCACAGGGACGCCGACTGGTTGATCGCAGCTCAAAAGTAAGGGAGATCCTCCGGGAAGTCTGCGATCGGATCCTCATTCACTGCTAAAAGGGCTGACTCGGGTTGACTACTTTAGCACTTTTAGTTGGTTCGTTTTATCATTTTCCTAATTACTACAAGTGTATGAGAACTCACAGTTAAAACCCCATTAAAGGTGTATGAACATTAGAACCCTCGATCAACATCATTAACATCATCTTCTAATAAAAAAGGATCCAGGCCGCTCGTGACCGTGAGCACGACTATCATGATAGATGTACACTCTGTAGAGGTTTCACCCTTTACCCAACCGTTAGCGTAAAAGCTCAAAGGAGCTTTCAACCCAACCACGCTCAACCCACACTTCCGAGGTGTGAGAGCATAGGGACGCTACAAAGTTTGTCCCAAGACACCCTAACAAGCACAACAACTGTTTTGGTTCAACTAGCAGCGCATGACCCCGAGGCATCGAGATTGACTATCGCTCAGGGCGCAGCGTGAGGGGGGTCAATGGCGTCCGGAGCGCGGGCATCGCCCTTTCGGCGCAACGTGTGGAGTATCAGGGCGCAGCATAAACACTCCTACATGGGACTGTGCCTAACGAGACATAGCCAACGGATCTCAGAGCGCAGGTGAGTCCGTCCCCGATGGATCAAAAGCCATACTTGAACTGCAGCTCCCCACGTACGCCTTTTGGTAACCACTGGCGAGCTAGAGACGTACAAGATACTTGACCAAGACCAGAGCCATAATAGTTTCGGCGGTGGCGACAGGTTCCTGGGTTGCCGCTTTAAGAACCGGACCTTAAGGAGAGACATTGGAGCACACACGAACCAAAGCTCTAGCTCCCTGAACCATGTTACTAATAAGCAAGTTTTACTATTAAATTTAAGTGAGCCATTAAGTCATGATTAACAGTTAAATATAAGAGATGTAGCTGCGCTTAGCAAAGGACTACTGTTGACGGCCATTATAACCTCGTAGTGACCATCAACATTTCAGTAAAATGAGGATGCTCATACCATACTCCATGCATAAAACTATTTTTATTGACAAATTCCACAAGTTTTGGATGAGTTGTGCTTGCAGGATGAACCAGGAGAAACAAGGGCCAAACCTGGCACAAGGCCAGGCCGGCCGGCCTAGCCCAGGCCGACCGGCCTCCCCTGGCCAGGTCTGGCCACGTCACTGATCCACAAGCCATGCCAAGTGCCCAGGATGATCAAGCATCGTGCAAACAACGTCGGTTTGATCCAAGGACCCGGAAGGCCTAGAGGTGAAAGCACATGGATTGAAGGGCCCACATCCTAGGATTCTCGGACAAACTTCAACTAAACACAGCTGTTACCGACCTTGGGAGAGCATCAGGACCATCCATGCAGAGGACGGTGCCAAGTGGCACCAGGGCCAGGCCGGCCGGCCTAGCCCAGGCCGACCGGCCACCCTCTGTGGCGGCCACGTCTCCTCCTTCGCGTGAAGCTTAAGCAGATCCTTGGCGTGCTAATGACGCTGACATCCACCCCCTGGAGGCTATAAAAGGCAGCTCATTCACCTTGGTAAGACACACACCACATATCTCAAGTCTTTACTTGAAGGGAGCTCTAGTATCTCTTTCATTTCTTAGATTAGGATTAGAGTTGGGAGTTGAGTCGAGTCGAGCTTAGCTCGGATCTTCGGAGTCTTCGGAGTTCTGGTAAAGCTCTTGTATCCTTTCCTTCTTTTGAAGAGTTTATTTATATAATTACTTTCTTACTTCAGAGCTTAAGTTATCTTTTATATTTCTATCTTGCTCTTCTTTTAGAGTAAAGATCTTGCTCTCTTTAGAGCAAAGTCCTATCCCCTTTAGCTTTAGTGTAGAGTTTAGTTTAGCTCTACCGGGCTTTATCTCGCGGGTTTGCTCACCTTGACCGGGCCGTAAGACGCCTTAGGGAAGATGGGGATATCTCTTGACAGCCCTCAAGAGAAATCTTAATCATCGAGTGCAGACGTGGTGTCTGGCTTATTGATTAACTAGGAAGTGTGTTGCACCCCACGGAACTGCAGTGGTAGGCGGCAGGTGGTGACAGCCCTGTCCGTCCTTCGTAGTCCACCACGTTCGGGTGTACTCATAACAGTAGTGCTGAGCCCGGAGAACCCCCTCTCTCATCCCGTTCTGAGGTTCTCCCGTTCTAGCCGTCGAAGCGAGCTCTGTTCCCGGTATCTAAGCTAGGGCCTAGGCTAAGGCTAGAGTGCCTTTTGCTCTGAGTTAGAAAGAGTCTAGGTCCGGTCTCTCCCAACGTCTTTCCTTTTCTTTAGAAATAGGTGCTCCGTGTGTGTCGCTGGTCTTTCAGACCTTCTATCCGGTCATTAAGTTGACCATTATCCAACCAAACCGAGAGTTTGTGCCCCTGGGTTTGTGGCTTGATATTTCTGGCAAGATATATCATTTCATTCTTCAATACACTTTAACCATCTGCTTCCCTGCGGAAATATAAATACGATACCCTGGGGTTACACCCAAGGTGAAGTGCTACAACGAGATATATTCTGTGCGCTTGCAGAATTAATTTTGCATACAACGACATATATCTACGCGCTCTTGAGCGTTGCTACAACGTGACACTAAGGAGTGCCAACAAGCATTTCTGGCGCCGTTGCAGGGGAAGCAATTGGCTAAAGTTATTGTTGAATCATTTGATTATCTTTACAGACTTACCAAACCACTAACCTTAGTGACCTCACCACTGCAACATTCGTCTATCTTTGATGTGTTTTGCAGGGTAGTGCATGACTGGTTTCAACCTGCCATCAAACTTTGATCCAAATCCAGAACGCATTGGAAGAGTAGTGCGAAAGAGAGTCGTACCTACTCAGATTTCACTCAGCTCAAGCAATATACTCGAGTCGTCATCCGACTTCGAGTCCGAATCAGATTCAGATTCGTCGTTTTCTTCAGCCCCAGAGTCTCCAGAGATTATGGCTCAAGCTAAGAAGACGCTCCGTGAGTTCTCAGCCCCATCAAGCAGCAACTTCCCGGGACTGTCGAACGCACAGGAAGGTGCATTTGAGCTGAGGACTGGCCTGGTAAACATGGTTCAGGCCAGCCCTTTCTACGGAAAGGCGATTGAGGATGCGAACGCTCACCTTCGGAATTTTCTGGAGGTGTGCAGTACTATCAACCCCAATGGCACACCGATCAACAACATCCGCCTTCAACTCTTCCCATTCTCCTTGCTTGGGAAAGCAAAGGAGTGGTTTTACGCCAACAAGGCATCATTCGAAGGACGCTGACAGACTTGCACAGACGCATTTCTGGCCAAGTACTTCCCGGTGGGCAAGACCAATGCCCTCCGAGGAAAAATCACTAGCTTTCAGCAGCTAGACGGAGAAACAATTCCCGAAGCTTGAGAGCGACTGCAAGAGTATATTGCAGCCTGCCCTCACCATGGTGTGGAAGATTGGCTGATTACCTAGAACTTCTTCCACAGCCTGAGCCGACGATCGCAAGAGATGTTGGATGCAACCGCGGGAGGAGCTTTCCTCTCGTTGGATGTAGACGCAGCGAAGGCGCTAATCGAGAGGATATCCACTCACCAGAGCTGGATAGGAGAACGACAAGCTCCCCGCAAGGGAGTACATCAAATTGACTCCGTTGATATGCTGGCCGCTAAGATGGACCTTCTCTTGAAGAAGATGGAATCTCCTGGCAAGGAGATGAATCAGATCATGGAGGAGAGAATCACATGTGAAACATGTGGAGAAGCAGGACACTCGGGCGACACTTGCCCGACGACACAAGAAGAAGCCTATTTCATTGGAAACAACAACAATTCAGGCTTCCGTCCTCAATAAGGTTGGAATTCCAAGCCCAATTTCCCCTTCGGCCAACAGCAAGGTAATGGCTCTAACAACGGTTTTCAACCGTCGCTAAAGGACATCTGGTATGGCCAAAAACAAACTAACGATAGTATTAGCAAGAAATTTCTTACCAATGATAAAGTTATGGAGTCAATGGCCTCCCAGATAGAAGCTTTTAATTCTGTCGTTAAGAACCAGCTGAGCTTCAATAAAATGATTGAAACACAAGTGGCTCAGCTGGCTGCATCCTGTCCTAACCCAAATGCGGGAAAGTTACCCGGGCAACCGGAGATTCCTTTCAAGGAGAATGTTAGTGCGGTGACCACGCGGACTGGCAAGTCCACGCGGGATCCACACAATCCACAAGATGCAGGTACCCAACAGAAGGAAGCTAGCCAAGCCGAGGCGGCCGCCGAAGAGGAAGATGACGAGGAAACCACCCCTGTCTCAAAGGAGGGGAACGAGGCACCACAAGCCTCAAGCTACAGCCGAGATCCCACTTTCCTCTCGTTCCCAGAACGGAGGAGAAGACCCGTGGCCGACGAACAATTCGACAAGTTTGTCGAGGTAATCAAGAAGGTATACTGTATATATCACTACTTGATGCTTTGCAGGTCCCGACATATGCCAAGTACATCAAGGATATACTTAGCAACAAGCGGACTTTACCCACAAGGGAGATGGTACAGCTGACCGAGGAATGTAGCTCTGCTATACTCAATTGGAGGCCATGACTTCGACAACGCCCTATGTGACCTGGGGGCGAGCGTCAGCGTAATGCCCAAGGTAGTCTTTGACCACCTTAAACATATATCGCTTGTCTCTACACCCATGTGTTTGCAGCTAGCGGATCAATCGATCCGCTACCCCCATGGAGTCGCAGAAAATGTTCCGGTCAAGATCAGGGATTTCTTCATCCCTGTGGATTTCATCGTCCTAGATATGGAAGCCGGAGTAACGAACTCTCTCATTCTTGGGAGACCGTTCTTAAGTACTGCGAATACAAACATTGACGTGGGACGTGGGACCATTCAACTTAGGATTAACGGAGGGACCGAGAGTTTCTCTTTCCATCCTAAGGAGATCCCCCATCAAGTCAATATGGTTGAAGAAGTCATGCCCTGAAAGTCCAAGATGCCGAGCGTAGAAACGCTCATGAAGATGGTGGAAGCCTTCGCCGCCAAAGAAAAGAAGAGTCATGAACGCTATCATGCACGACGAAGGATATCGAGAACCAAAGCGCTGGAGGAGCAAGCAAAGCGTGATAAGGAGGTTGAATCCAAGTCCCGTCCCGTCCGAAAGGAATGGCGGGTAAAAGCAGTCCCGAACAAGGATTCGGAGAGTTCCGCTCAGGACGAAAAACTCGAGCCCTCGCCATAAGGTATATGGTACGTATCCTTGCATTGCATATAGAATAGGTTTTTCATTTCAATTCTTTTCTTTCAGCACAGCATGTTTAATTTTCGAAGCTTGCATTCATATTTCATCTATGCATTGAGTAGCATATAAAAAAAAATTCGGCCAAATTTCAGGCCGGCCGGCCCCACCTAGGCCGGCCGGCCCCACTTGTCATTTCCAATGGCCAGATCACAGCCGCAAGGAACAACTACATGTGGGAGGTCACGACACGAGAGGATGGAGAAAAACGGGCACGACCCCAGGCCGAGCGGCCCCAGGCGGGCCGGCCGGCCTCACTCCACCGTCGCTGTCCCATCCTCACCTACCGGAGCACCAGGCACAGGAACGTGACCACCGACACACAGGATGGGCACGACCGGTGCCATGTGCAGGCCGAACGGCCTGCCACAGGCCGGCCGGCCTCCCCCTGCTGCGCCTCTATAAAAGCCGGTGCCCAGCTCAGAAGGAAGACGCCCCAAGCACAGGTATGCATGCATCCTGAGCGTTTCCCTTCTCCCTCGCTTGAATTTCGAAAATCTCTAAGTAAGGTTAGAGTTTAAACCACAAGAAAATTCTGCTAAAATCCATCCTTGAATTCTTGTGAGAACAAACCCCTGCCGGTTGAACGAGAACGTTTGTGGTGGTTCTTACCCCACAAGAATGACTAACCGAGTTGTGGTGATTAATCTCCCACAAGAATGCCTAACCTCTGACTGTCTAACCCCTGATTTCCTTCGGGTATTGTGAGACTAACCTTTTGCAGGAATCATGTGGACAAGGGCACGTCAGACGGCACGTGGAGTCGTGACCAAGCTCAGCTCTTCGAGCTCTCGCCGCTCTCAGGGATCATCTGCTTCCCGGGACACTATGTCTGTCGACTCAACTCGACAAGACACAGAGTCCCAGGAGGAGGAGGTGCCTAGGAACAGGCTCCGCATCCGGATCATGACTCGGGTCGAGCACATCATTGTTCGGACCGAAGAAGAGAGAACGGTGCTGGACCAGCTCCAGGGCCGCTACTACAGACATGCCAAGTACTTCGACCCCATGCTGCTGATCAAGACCGGTCTCGGAGGAGACATGGAACGGGCTTTGAACAACGCCGGATGGCAAAACTTCTACCCCGTCTCGGAAACAGGTTCACACTTTCTTACTATGGAGTTTTTGATGAGTTTGAAAATCGAAGTTCGTCCCAACGAGACAAATATTTGCTTTCGTTTTTCAACGAGGATTTTATCTTGACCCCGAAGCAACTCAGTGAGGCTCTTGGTTTCAACAAGAGATGCATGATTGATGCCAACCTGTTGGTGACTAACCACCGGTACAACCGTGCCGCATGGTGGGATAGCATCACAGGCGAGCCATCCTCGGGGAAAAATAGCATCACTGCCATCCAAAACACTACTCTCCGTTTCCTGGCGAAGTGGATCGCTATGGTGGTCCACCCACGTGCTGATTTGCGTCTTTGCCTCTTGCCTGATTTAGAGTGCCTTTATGCTATGGTCAAGAAAATTCGTTTCTCACCGGTCATGAGCATGCTTGATAACTGGCAGAGGTTAGTCACTGGCCGAGCCACAATTGACATAACCTCGCTAGTCACCCGCGTTGCCACCCATGTTGGTGCTTCGCAGGGCGCTCAAGTCACTTTCCTTCCCGCTACCCAAGAGTATCAGTCCTGCATTGGTTTAGACCATTTTATCCAGGGTCACTTGATGCGCGAGGGCCCTGGCCATACTCTTTTCATGTGTTATCCTGGTTTCATCGACGAAGTCGAGCTTCCATGCCCAGCTTTGTCGCCGAGATCAGCGAGAAGTCTAACCATGCAGCTTAGAAGGAGGGAACCCGCTCGCCACAGTGTTGCAGGCCTTACAACACGTGGCAGGCGAGCGAGGCATGACAATGAAGCCGGAACTTCTACCGCACCACAGCCCGAGTACCGCTACCAGTAGCAGCCCGAGTACAACTACCAGCAGCCGACGGAGAACCCCACTGCCAACATGAGCTTTGAGGAGGCGTTCGACTACCATCAAGGAACGGCAGGATACGGCCCGCAGCTCGGACCATCCGCCTCCGCCAGGTATGACTACGAGAACCCGGTCTCCCGGGGGATCGCTGATCTTAGTACCAGGTTGGAGACGATGACGCTGCAACAGCAGCAACTCAGAGATGAAGTTGCACACAACACCGATCTCACGCAGTAGAACTGGGGGATGACCACATCCCTCCAGACCGACATTTACGGCTTCTTTGACTACATGCACTACGACCCCAACCAGTACTACCAGTGAGCTTCATCGAAGCTTGGGGAGTCTCAGGTATGATCGAAAGCCGTCGCCGTTGCCTTGCCGTTTGCCTTGTCGTTGCCTTGCCGTTGCCTTGCCTTGCCTTTGCCTTGCCTTGCCTTGCCTTGCTATGATAAAATAAAATGTTAAAAAAAGAAAAAATAATAAACATAATAAAAATAAAAATATAATAAATAAATAAAATAAAAGCTCCAAAAGACGTCTTTATGTATGGAATTATGGTTGAGAACCTCTGGAATGATGAAAAGTTGCTCTGTTCATGCCCTCTAAGTGCCTCGTGCTTAATCCTTTACTCTTGAGTATTTGAGTTCGTTGGCATTTAAGAATCCGCCATGATAAAACTGTGGGAGCAAGAGCACTTGTTCATTGTTTAAGTTATTATGAGTTTTGATATGGTTTGTTTCGAGGTATAACTGCATGCTTAGTAAGGAACCTCTCGGAAGTTTTTATAAAATATCACATGGTGAATCTTCCTCGATGGTTTAAAATGTCCTATCCAGAGCCTAAACAGTTATACATTTGTTGAACTACCATATGCTATCTTGAGTTGCTTTGAGTCTTGTCGAATGGTGAAGTCCGCTTGCAGAAGGCACTTGACATTAACCGGTCTTCCCATCCACCTCAGCCTCAAAATGTCCGACTAGTCAAAGTCCCGCTACGGGGTTGACGTCCACCGTCGATGACATACACTCAACTCATCATAAAGCTCACCTCAAAGGTCCTCAATTACTCCATACAAAGCTGAATTCCTCTCTGTTACCAAAGTAAGAGAAGAGATGTATTCGAAAAAAAATGGAGACAAATGCTCCATCTGAAAAAAAAGAGAGAGACGAAACATCTCAAAAATATGAGAGAGAAAAAAAAATAAGGAGTCCCAAGACCTTTGAGCATCACACCTTCTCCCTCTCCATTTGAAACCCCATGAATTCCAAAGACCGGAATTTGACGAGTGCCATCGCTCGCGGACCACTCTTCGACTCGACAACAGAAGTAACCAAGGTATGCCACTCTTACCCTACCTACAACTCCACTTCAGCCTTAGTGTAGAGAAAAATTGGTCAATCCTGACCAAGAGTGAGGATTAAACACCTTGAGTGACTCGAGAGTACCATCGGGGAATGAATAAACCATCTTTTGAAAAAAATTTATCTCCGAGATGGAACCTGAAAAGTTGCAGGAAATACTTTAGAGATGACCGTTCAAGCTCTCAATAGCCCAAAACGTGAACCGCTGCAGCCCCACGTGGAACCATGGTATGAGTTCTCTTTTATGCCAACTTATTCAAGTGATTCGTTGAGATTTGGCTTAAGCACAAAGGTACTTTAAGAATATACACATTGAAGCAACTCCTGACCTACCGAACCTCGAGTTTTAGCCTTGCTCGAGGACGAGCAAGAGTCTAAGCTTGGGGGCGTGTTGACGACCATTATAACCTCGTAGTGACCGTCAACATTTCGGTAAAATGAGGATGATCATACCATACTCCATGCATAAAACTATTTTTATTGACAAATTCCACAAGTTTTGGATGAGTTGTGCTTGCAGGATGAACAAGGAGAAACAAGGGCCAAACCTGGCACAAGGCCAGGCCGGCCGGCCTAGCCCAGGCCGACCGGCCTCCCCTGGCCAGGTCTGGCCACGTCACTGATCCACAAGCCATGCCAAGTGCCCAGGATGATCAAGCACCGTGCAAACAACGTCGGTTTGATCCAAGGACCCGGAAGGCCTAGAGGTGAAAGCACATGTATTGAAGGGCCCACATCCTAGGATTCTCGGACAAGCTTCAACTAAACGCAACTGTTACCGACCTTGGGAGAGCATCAGGACCATCCATGCAGAGGACGGTGCCAAGTGGCACCAGGGCCAGGCCGGCCGGCCTAGCCCAGGCCGACCGGCCTCCCTCTGTGGCCGCCACGTCTCCTCCTTCGCGTGAAGCTTAAGCAGATCCTTGGCGTGCTAATGACGCTGACATCCACCCCCTGGAGGCTATAAAAGGCAGCTCATTCACCTTGGAAAGACACACACCACATATCTCAAGTCTTTACTTGAAGGGAGCTCTAGTATCTTTTTCATTTCTGAGGACCCAGTGTCTCCGAGGACCGGTGGATGGTCGCTTCCTGGTGTGATGAGTGATTGACAACGTGGTGTGGATTGACGTTTCCCTTGGCTCAAGTATTGCAGGTGTAGAATGCGGCTTGGTTGCATTGGTGCAGGTGAAGAACAGGCGCGAAAGGTCTTAGCCATGGCGGCCTCCGAGGAGCGGAGAGACAAGTAGGCTTGGTTCGAGGGACCCGGTGGCCGGTGGATCAAGTGCGGTTCACATGCTGGCAAGAACGAGCAAGGGGACGTGGTTCCGGTGCGAGGTAGCGGCTCACAACCGAAGCTCGTACGCGGACGAGAAGCCGGCGCAAGGTGGCGGCTAACAACCGAAGTTTGCGCACGCGGTTTGGTGATTTGGCCACAAAATCATCGGTGGACGGTTTCCCTTGGTTTGGGCCTCAAAACCAAGGACCGAGGACTCGACGAGGCGAACTTGGGCAGCTGGGCCTGTGTGGGCTGACAGGGGCAGTTTAACCGCCCCCCCCCCCCCTGGAGGCTTCTCTTGTAGCATATGTATATTTTTTGTACCATCTTTGTATCTTGATTTTTCTTGCTTTTGTATCTTGATTTCATCTTTTGTATCATATCTTAGGATGAGCTTCTCCTATATGCAGTGATTGGTACAACTTGCTACATTTTAGAGTTTAGGCAGGCTGGCTAGGGATTGCTTGTATGGATGGCTATGCTCTTGATGGTTTTGATATATATTCTATTGAGATAGTCTCTTTTTGAATTAAAATGACAAACTGAACTTAATTTCTTCACCCATGAGTAAATGCCTTTGCATGTCTTGTTTGAGTCGAAATGGCTATATCTGGCTTAAGATCATGCTAGGGTGTTGTATTCTTTTCAATTGGGTCAAAGACCTTTGTCATTATAAATGTTTAGCCCATGCTTTATCTTGTGGAGGAGCATAAGCTTTTTTCTGTCGCAAAGACATTTCATGTACCATGCTTAATTTGAAAAACTTGAAAAATGAGATGTCTATGCATGAAAGAAGAAAGTTGAGAAAAAGATATAGTTGCAGAAAATTATGCTCATGTCTCTATGCTTTCACCATTGCACACACTTGCACACATGGGTGCTAAGCGGTTGCATGTTGTTTGCCGGAGAAGTGTCCCATGAGAAGTGAACACATGGCTCCGTGCTTTGACATGACATGAGGTAGAACTTGGGCGTTTATGATGATCTTTTGTCAAGAATGCTTATCCTTTCATGATTTTGGTGAGATGAAGTTTATTTTTGCTTAAACAATCCATGGTTAGGACTTTGCTCATGCGGTGACATTTTTGATAAAAATCCACAATTTGCTCATGGCTTTGTCAATTGGATATATGTCTTCACCTTCTTGATGGCAATGCCCGTGTGACATGATGAACTAGCTTGTATGCCTCTTCTCTAACTTGTAGCATTTTGTATTGCTCATTGCATATTTGAGAAGCTTGTAGTTGCATTTTGTACATTTTTGTCTTGATGCGTGCATTGTCAACAAGGGGGAGAATTTCTGGAATTTCTGGAGCATTTGGCAAGGGGGAGTTGCTGCTGAATTTAGAAGAAAGATTTTGCTCTAAATTTTGCCGGATTTATGTGAGAGGTTGAAAGTTTTGCCCAAATGAGGTTTTCTGAAAATTTGCGAAGTTTCTGAGAGTTTGATCATTGGAATATCTTGCTGGGCATATTTGGAAGGTTTTCAAGTTGGAACGGCATCGTTGCGAGTTGTTTTGTGAAATTTTGGCCTTTTCCACTTTGGTCATCTGCCAGGGGCGGTTTAACCGCCCCCCCTGGGCGGTTTAACCGCCCCTGTGCTGAGAGCACAAGGTTCGTGTTGGTTTGAGCCATTTTCGAGTGATTTTCGCACGCACAAGTTCACTTGTTCAGGGGGAGTTGCATCTTTGCAGGGGGAGTGCTTTGAGAGTCCTGAAAAGTGAGTTGGAGGATTTGAAGTTTGTGATTTGTGCTTTGTGCTTTTGCTCTTTTGCCGATGGTGTTGAGCCCTTTCGCTTCTTCTTGAAGGGTCGGCGTTTCTGGAGCTTTCTCTTGCAGAGTGACTTTGTTCTCGGCTTGTTCTTGCTTTTAGTCACTTGCTTGAGTCTTGTTTTCGATTTCTTTTATATTTTCTTGATATAAATTGGTTACTATGTGTGTGTTGTCAATGCACTCATCAAGGGGGAGATTGAGGACCCAGTGTGTCCGAGGACCGGTGGATGGTCGCTTCCTGGTGTGATGAGTGATTGACAACATGGTGTGGATTGACGTTTCCCTTGGCTCAAGTATTGCAGGTGTAGAATGCGGCTTGGTTGCATTGGTGCAGGTGAAGAACAGGCGCGAAAGGTCTTAGCCATGGCGGCCTCCGAGGAGCGGAGAGACAAGTAGGCTTGGTTCGAGGGACCCGGTGGCCGGTGGATCAAGTGCGGTTCACATGCTGGCAAGAACGAGCAAGGGGACGTGGTTCCGGTGCGAGGTAGCGGCTCACAACCGAAGCTCGTACGCGGACGAGAAGCCGGCGCAAGGTGGCGGCTAACAACCGAAGTTTGCGCGCGGGGTTTGGTGATTTGGCCACAAAATCATCGGTGGACGGTTTCCCTTGGTTTGGGCCTCAAAACCAAGGACCGAGGACTCGACGAGGCGAACTTGGGCAGCTGGGCCTGTGTGGGCTGACAGGGGCGGTTTAACCGCCCCCCAGGGCCGGTTTAACCGCCCCCCCCTGGGCTGGCCCAAGAACGGCGTCGAGGAGCTTCGATCCGGAGGACACGCGGCGTGACTGCAAGGCTTGCGTCGGAGGGAAGCTAGCTTGCAGTGGAAGGTGCCCGAGCCGGAAAATATCTGAAGATCAATTGTCAAATTTGCCCCTGAGGGGTATGTATCACTTAGGGGTAGTTTAGTCTCTAGGACACCACCACTTGGACTACTAATAGGCCCCTTCAGGCTGGTGGCTGTCATCTCTCTAGTTATCTCTTTAGGTTTTACTTTGAACTTGTTTTCCCCTTCATCCCCTCCACCTAGAACCACTTCGAATCATTCCTAGTTTGTATAGGTGAATTCATGGTTATGTGATTGAGTTTGTGCTGCTCATCTTTGTGCCATGATTTGATTTCCCGAGCTCCCTTTCCTTTTTCTATTTTCGTGGGTATTTTCGGAGCTATTTTTGGGGGATTTTCGTTCTTCTTGTTCTAGGGCGTTTTATCTCGGATTTCTTTGGGGGATTCACGTATGAGTGCCTTGTGCCTCTTTTGCTAGTGATCCCTTGCCCCCAAACGCCGAGAATCGCTCTGGTTTTGAGATTTTCGGGATGAACTCGAGGTCATGGTGTTCTTCGCGAGATCTGCGATTCCGGGAGTTGTACTGAGTTAGAGGCCGAGATCTTTTGGGAAAACACTCCACTGGAGGTCTAGATCATCTGACCAAAATCTCGCCTCAAAG